>JAEQBH010008577.1:0-137615 GCA_016808115.1 Tetrastigma voinierianum
TTTAATCTATATTTCTATATGCTATTTTAAACAACAATTTAATATATCCGCATACAATTAATTATTGAAATAACACTTTAACTTGACAATTTGGTAATTAAATATTCTTTTTTATTCGAATGAGGGAGCTTCCTAATGAGATCAAAAATACATTATGCTAATTTTTTTTCAAGACCCTTATATTGGAGAATCAAGATCTACATCCAAATAAGTAAAGTCTAATCAGTGTCTACCCTATAATTACCATTATGTAATATTTAGATTTAGATTGATTCTAGGATTTGTCTATACCTAGTTTAGGTTAGTCACCTTATTCGTTTTATTCATTTGTATTATTTATACCTTATGTGATTCATTAGAAATTGTATGATTAATCTTCCAACCTTTTGAGTATTCTACAAGGTATCAAAGCCACGATTCAGACCTCGCCCTTTCCTTCTCCCTAGTCCCCGACTCATCTTCTACTCTACCAGCATCATGGCTCAAGAACAGCAGCCAATCACCATTCCTAATTCCTCATATTCTACTTCACCTCTCACCCTCATCACCATCTCACATCAAAACATCATCAAACTCACCTCCACAAACTACTTCTCCTAGAAGCTTCAGATTGAAGCTATCCTCATTAACTACGACCTCTACAAATATATCTATGGCTCTCATCCTTGTCCCCCAACCACAACTCGCTCCGTCGGCAAGGAAACCCCAAATATGTACTTTCTCTCCCCGTGATCAGAACCCGAGAAAATTCAAATTTTCTAAAAGGGTAAACTATAATTTTAGTGGAAAATCTAAAATTTTATGTATCTCGACGACAAATTACCACCGCCGACCGCCTCGAAATCTAATACTGTCAATTTTATCAATTCCAAGATGCTCTAATTTCATGTTTTTCGAGGCACCAAGAGTTATGAGTGACACTGGCACGCTATTGAAAGTAATACATCGGGAGCCACATGTCAAAACGAGTACAAGTCAAATGAAAGCCTAAGGGGTCTATGCGACATGTGTCACCACTGACATGCAAGAACCAAAGTTATGGATAAGTATGATAAGAAAAACTATGGAGCCACCTGGGAGGTTGACATTGTGGCAAGGAGGACACTCCACTCGATCATGTCAGGACCAACCACGGAGGGAAAAAAAGAAAGGTAAAAAGAAAGAGAAGAGAGAAAGAGGAGAGAGAATCTCCAACTTCTCTCTACGATCTATGGAGATCGGTGGGTTTGTTTTCATCGGGCCAAGAACTAAAGATCATCTATTCGACAAAGGCTACACGTGGGTACCTAAAACACGAGATTTCTCCAAGGATTCAAGTGAAGAGTTCAGGAAATCAAGGGTTTCGGGTTTAGAAAGTGTCCATGGGACTTCCTAGAGCAACTTTTACGCTTCAAGAGGTAGGTATTCTCCTACTTTGGTTATTTTCTACCTTAAGGGCTATGTGGTCATGGTTCGCCTCTGCTGTGGACAAGCTATTGCATTAACCATGGCTCGCCCTATTTTCGATCCTATGCATTGGGGACGGACTTAGGACTAGTTTTGTGGGCAAACAAAATGAAATCGGGCCATGTGTCCTTAGGTAAATTGTACCACATCAAATAATCCATCGTTGTGCTAATTACCCAACCCACCTCTATAAAATTCTCTAAGATACCGCTTACCCGAACAATCCAAGTGGAAAGTCCGTCTCGACTAGGCTCGTCTACTAGGTTTGTCTCGCTTAGTTTGCTCGCTAAGTCTGTCCGGCTAGGTTTGTCCGGCTGGGTTCTTCCGGCTAGGTGAGAGTCTGTCCGACTGGGTCTGACTATTCATGTGAGGCCTCTAACTTTGGACGACCATAACTTTCTCGTCCGAACTCCGATTCATACGTTCTTGGACTCTATGGAAAGGTCTTTGAGTCTAGAATCTGACCAAATCCCCGTGAATGGCATGTTATTCTCACGTATTTTCTGAAAAATTTATTGTTGCACTAAGTGTGATAATCACTTGAGTATGGAATGACATGTTGAATGAAATACACTGTTTGTGTGTCATTGCATGATAATTGGGTGACATGTTATTGTATGTGAATGAGGCCATTACATGGCTTGTTATAGGCTACTTGTGGACATGATATGTCACAATTAGGCCTAGAGGTTAAAGTAAGTCGTTAATTGATTGGTAACGACTTGTGATGTCAATATGGGCGTATTTAGATATGTTGACATGACGAATGAAAATTATTAGCCATAAATTGGAAATGAGACATGTAATACTATGTGGCATACTTGCATTCCATATGCACAGTGATATTGCGTCGAGTCGGGTGTGGGTGCATAGAAATTGTTAATTCACCATTCTTGGTGAATGTGTGAGTGAGACTCAAGCGTGCGGCGATCAGTGAGACTCACGGTGGTATAAAATGAAAATATATATATATATATATATATATATATATATATATATATATATATATATATATATATATATATACCTTTGTGTGTTAAGGCGTAGCAAGATGGAGTAGATCACTTTAGGGTGAGAAAGACCCAAATCACACATGCGGTTAGACATGATCACTAAGCTTGATGAAAACTGAAGTAAAAATGTTGGAAGGTGTATGACGATCCTACGGTGAGACCCCAAAAAATGACGTAGCCCATGTGAAACCCCGAAAAATTTGAATTTTCGAAAAAGGGTAAAATGGTAATTTCGGTCAAAATCTGAAATTTTTATAGATCTCGGATGATGAAACGGGCTTCACCGTTGGAATAGTCTCGCAAAATCTAGCTACCACGTCGAATTTCGTCGAATTCCGAGACAGTTGGAATTTCACGTTTTTGGAGGCACCGGGAGTGGTGCGGGGCACTTGGCACATTGGTGGCTTCGAGATGGGCCACGTGTCGTGTGAGAATGAGTGAGCATGAGCTCAGTGGGACGTGAGAGACATGTGGCAATATGTGATTAGGTGAAAATCATGGTAGATGGATAAGGGGATAAGGTGTAATCTAGGGGGCCGTGGGAGGCAATGACACATCAGTGAGAGGACACCAAGTTGACCCACATCTTCTCACGTCGGTTTGGGAGGAAAAAGAGAAAAGAGAGGAGAACTTTTAGAGAGAGGCTCTCCTTCTCCTCACAAATTTCCGGTGATCGATTCAGGTCGAGCTCCGATGGGAATGAGGAGCAGTTAGTCGTGACTGCAGGAAATTTCTGGCGTGGGTGCAGTATTGTGGAGTTTAAATAAGCTCTAGGGTGAGGGTTTTCTCCTGCGGTTATTCTTTCATTAGAGCCATTTTAATGGGTAGGGATGTTCGGGGGCCAGAATGGCCGTTCATTCGGTTCCAAAACTTGGACTGAATGGTGAAATCCCTAAAGTAGTTTTGGAGCAGTCGAGCGACCGTGGGTGTTGTGTGGCTTTGTCTTGTGATATGTTATTCTTATGATTGAATAACATGGCGTGGTATTGTGTGATGCTTTGAATGACTCACGAGATTGTTGTTAGTTTTTGTTTCTGCTTTATGTGAGCTAATTTTGGGTGTTATTGCTATGAATGAATAACATATTGCCTTGTGTGAATTACGTTAATATATGCATGCTTGATATATTAACATGAATTATTGTGAAATGGTATATTGCATTTCATATGCACTGGGGTAACCTATAACATTAGGTATGAGTGCATGACATGAAAAACAAACATGGTTGTCAAATGAATTTCATGGGAAGATTTTCCGAAGAATTGCCTTGGAGAGTTGTCCAATAGCTCATCTCGGAGGAAGACCCATGATTATTTCGGAGAGTTATCCAGCAATTCACCTTAGAGGGTTGTCCAATAGAATTTTATCGGAAAATTGGTATTACGTTTTCAAGAACAAAAACCTTTTGTTTTGAAAACAGTGTTTTCTCACACTTAGCTTAGGTAGAGTGAGTCGAGTGAGAGACTCGAGAAGTGGGAAGGTGAGTCACATTCTCATCCATAACATGTAAACATTTGAGTAGGGACTTGTATGTTTTACTTGAATGTTTAGTGTGCCATTACATGAGCATTTAGGTGGGAAGTAGCAGTAGGAATTCAACTCTGCGAGCATAGCTCACCTGTTGTGGGATCCCCCTTTCGGTCTGAGACAGGTCTGACGAGGCGAAGCTCCTTAGAATTTGGGATTATGAAGTGAGTCGGGCTGACCTTGATTCATGTTTTGTGTATATATTCGAGCGAACTGGTTTTAATATATGTTTTGTATTAAGAGTGATGTATGTGCGAATCTATGGAAACATGGTTTATGGCGTATAGGCGAGTATGGATGATGGGCCCTATTGGGTCATTTTACTCATGTATAGGTCACATGATATGAGACACACGGGTTTTCGCAGGTTGACAGTGGTCAACGGGACCCCCGAGTTTTGGGGCGTCACAGCCCAAATAAATAAACACATGAAATTTGATGATAATTCAAATGAGTATTGGAGGTTGGTCCAATGAGTCAGTCATTGGATAAAACACCAATGACTGTTTTTTCACACTTGGTGTTGCATGTGTGAGGGAGTCAGTGAGGACTCGGTACATGGGCATGTAGAATTCCATTCTAGGTTTGCATAATCTTGATTGGAATGTGCTTCTTTCTTTGGTGACATGACCATTGCATGTGCACTTAGGTGGGGAGTAGCCTTTGTAGGGTGCCTCTCGGGGCGTTGCTCACCGTCGCGGGACCCTCTTTTGGAAATCTGAGGGAATGTGTAGAGAGACGACACTTACTAGAGGCTAATATTGAGAAGGAAGCCGGTCTATGGCTTTGATTTATATTTTGTAAAACATGTATTAGAATGCTTAATTTTGATATATGTTTTGTATAAGAGTGACATAATTTAAACTCTAATGGACTATGGTTTTAATAGTCATGTGTTTATATGTTTGAGTATGGGTAAATGGGCCCTACGTGGCCATTTTTACTCGTATGTGAAACAGATGAGGTTGTTGTATAATATTGGGCCATGTTGCCATGTAATTGCAGCAATTGTATTTTGGGTTGGGCTCGCCATTTGAGGTATGCCGATTTTGTTAAATCTTAGGTCCGAAAAAAAGGGGACTCAATGGTGTGGTGTCTACCCGACATCCACGAATCTTCCGAGGGTTGACGGGTTGTCAATGGACCCTTGGGATTTGGGGTGTCATAGGATCCGCTAGGACAAACTACTTTTTGGTGCTCTTGTTGGATCATTTCGACCACTGCCAGTCCCTCGATTCAACAATCCACCGTAATGGGTGACACCTTGGCTCCTCCTTGCCAACACATATGCTTGTCCATCTCGTGGGCATATAAAAAACATCAAGGACCAACTCAAGATTGTTGTCAAGGGTTCCCAGACCATCATCGAATACATGCACTTCATCAAGTGTCGAGCCGATCAACTTGTGGCTCTTGAGAAACCGCTTGACCATCAGGATCTTATTGATGGAATCTTTAATGGCTTGGATGACGACTACAAATCCATTATCGATATTGTCCAAGGTCGTGACACTCTGATTCTCTTTGATGAATTACATGAAAAATTGATCAATCTGGAATTGGTGCTCAAACACTCGTAGTCCGGTCCCTCCTCGTTCCCGGTCACTGCTAACATGGCCTCTACTAAAGGGCCCCGCCCATCACACTCCTACCCATCGGCGATTATCATGCTTCAGGCCCCTCGGCCTCACCTCGGGCCCTGCACCCGACCTCATCACAGCGCCATTCTCGCCCTTACCTAATTAAATCACGAGCTGCTTAGAACGGTTGGTCATTCGGGTTAGTCGGTGCACCGCTCTGATGGTGGTGCCGACCTCCAGCTACGAGCTTCTTCACCTCTCATTTCCGGTCCTCTCGGCTTTACTGTCGTTAGTGGCACCCTATGGCTCATGTTGCCACCTCTCCGTCTCTGACATCACCACCATGGTTGCTTGATAGTGGTGCCTCTCATCATGTCACCGTTGACCTCAACAACCTCAACCTTCATGCCCCCTATGATGGTTCAGATGACGTTGTCATTGGTGATGGTATTGGGCTACATATTACACATTCGGGCTCAACTTACTTATCTATCCCTTCCCGTTCCTTTACTTTATAGAATGTCTTATGTGTCTCTAACATGAAACATAACCTTATATCTATCTCAAAATTTTGCAAAACAAACAAAACATCATTTGAATTTTTACCTTCTTTTCATGTGAAGGATCTGCAAACGGGGGCAATACTTATTCATGACCACACCAAAGACGACATTTATGAATGACCGACCAAGCCTTCCACCTCCATCATTGCGTTCTCCAATGTCAAAGCCTCTCATTCTGATTGGCATCATAGGTTAGGCCATCCTTCCGAGCCCATTCTTAAGCATTTAGTTTCACACTAGAAGTTACACACTGTGTCTGCCTTGTCATCTTGCTTTCATTGTAAAGACTATTTTTGTAATAAAAGTCATAAGTTACCTTTCTCACAATCCACCATTATGTCTTCTATTCCCTTTACAAATTATTACGTGTAATGGACATCTCTATTCAATGATTAGAAAACTTCAACTATTATGTTGTCTTTGTTGATCAATTCACCGTATATCGGCTCTACCACATCAAGCATAAGTTGATGTTAGTTTGATATTTTCCCTTCAAATCACTTGTTGAAAATTTCTTCATAAGGAAAATTAGTACCCTTTACTCGGATAATGGGGGTGAATACATGGGTTGGTCCACCTTTTTAGCCACTCATGGCATATCTCATCATACATCCCCACTACACACTCCGAAACACAATGGTTTATCTTAATGTCGCCACCGTCACATAGTTGAAACCAGTTAGGCACTTTTCTCTCAGACCTCTCTTCCCCTTTTCTTCTGGTCATATGCATTTCTCATAGCTACATATCTCATTAATTATCTCCCTATACCTACACTACAGATGTCCTCTCCATATCACAAGCTCTTCGGGTCTCCTCCTAATTATTCCAAACTCCGTTCCTTTGGTTGTTTGTGTTATCCATGACTTTGACCTTACTTGGTGCACAAACTTGCTCCCTGTTCTGCACCTTGTGTCTTCCTTGGCTACTCGCTTACCCAAAGCGCCTACATGCAATTCTGACCCTTCCAATAACAGGCCCATAACTCCCGTCATGTTAAACTTTGTTGGTCAGTCTTTCAGCCCGTCTTAGCATCCATCCTTATCTTCATCGGTCTATTGAGTCCACCATCTCCACATGGTTCCCAGTCACCCTTGTCAACTTGACCACGCCTCCAGCATCTGACTGCAGATCCACCCTACGACTTTGTGCATAGTTCTCGCCTCTACTCCCTCCACGACTGAGCCATGTCGAGCTATCTGGCACGCTCGACACTCGACCCTTCACCTTCCATCCACACCCTCTTTCCCAACCAACAACCGTCTCGTCTCCCTTAACAACAACCGAGCTATCACCTACCCGAGCACCCGAACTTCCAGTACATATGATGAGTCTAATTCTCATCTAATTTTAAGCCCATTTTTCATTAATATTTTAAGCTTGATGTCCAAAATAATACCAAATTATGGAGTCTTCACCCAAAATTGTGTTTTGTAGGAATTTAGAGAAAAAAAGCAGAAAAGAAAGAAAAAATAACAAGAAAATCAGAAAAAATGGCTAAGGCAACAAATGCAGTTATGTCGCGACGTAACTACAACATTGTCGTGACATAACCCTAAGGCAACTTGCAGAAGTTTGTCGCAAAAAGAAGAACTTTGTCGCAACAAAGGCAAAGCAGAGTGTAAGATGATAGTTGAAACTTTGTTGCAACATTTCACAACTTTGTCGCGACATAATATGAGAAGAAGTATAAGAAAAATGTTGCAACACAGAAATGAATGTCACGACACAATGGAAGTCTAAAAGAAGGAGCATTGTCGCGACATTTGATTAATCTGTTGTGACATTACATGAGAAGAGCTCCTGAAGAAGCACCGGAATTATGTCGTGACATGGAAATGAATTTTACGACAAAAGGCAAGGCAGATGGCAACAAAACATTGTCGCAACATCCAAAATTATATCGCAGCAAATAATACAAGGAAGCATTGGAAATTATGTCGTGACATAAAACTTTATTGTCGTGATAAAACAGAAGTAAGAAGAATAGAAGTATGTCGTGACAGTCATACCTTGAGTCACGACAAAAGGTGGCAAAAGTTCAAGACCAATTGATAGGACAAAGTTTGCAATATTGCAGCCAACCATTCAAAGACTAACAATGCAAGGCATGGAAACTTTGTTGCGACATTAGAAACTTATGTTGCGACAATTACAAGATGAAGTCAATTGAACTTTGTTGTGACATTTCCAAAGTATGTCACGACACAATTTGATCAGAGGGCAAAGAACATTGTTGCAATACTTCTTCCATTGTCGTGACAATTATAGAGAAGAGATTTGAGGCATATATTGAAACAATGTCGCGACATAAGAAAATATTGTCGCGACAATAACTCAAGAAGAGTGCTAATCACAAATGTTGCGACAAAATCACAACAAAGGGTCAAGACATAGAAGCTTCATGTATGTTGCGACATTCAGAAACTTTGTCGCGACAATGACTCAAGAGGAATACAAGGCAGAAATGTTACAACAAACTCACAATAAGGATGAAGGCCTAAGAAACTGCACTTATGTCGCGACATTTATAAACTTTGTCGCAACAAACTTGTGAAAAAGCGGGACAGTAAAGACATGGCGAAATGTTGCGATAAAGTCCTGAAACAAAGCACAGACATGCAAAGTGAAAATTGCAATGCCGTGAGCCTGGATAAACAATTTCGCGATAAAGACACTTATTGGGCTTGCATGAAAATCCACAAATTCAACATCGAATACAGGCCTAGCATTTATGAGCCCTATAAATAGAGAGGAATGGGCAGCAAAATCATCTTCGGATCAGAGCTTTTGTGACTTTCAACGACTTTTAGCTTTTTGGAAGAGTGGATAACTCTTTGTATATATTTTTCTTTTTCTTTTTTTATTTTTAATTTTCCTTTCTTTTTAGAAATAGAGGTAGCTCTAAACTGAAATTCCGAGCTGATTTAAATGTTAATCAAGCTTCATTTATGCCTGAACTAGAATGAAATCTTGAAATTTTATGGGATTCATTTTTATTCAATTTTAATTATAGTTATAGTGAATTTTTCTAATCAACTAGTCATTGTTACTTATGATTCAAAGATGGAAGGTTTAGCTCTCTGAGAATGTATTTGGTTTTCTTATTATGATTTTACAGAATTTTAAGTGAAGGTTTTTGGTATGAAAACTGGGTTCATCTAATTGGCATTGCCCTTGTAATGAGTTGTTATATATATAAATGCTTTTTACCCGAAGAGTTGTATCATACTGTTTCTAGGATCCATCTGATGACAGAGATGGACTACCCTAAAACATAGAGCCGATCACATTGAGAGTAAAATAAATTGATTTTGAGAACTAATATACTACAGTATCACTCACGATACATCACGCCATTGATGTTCTAACCTCTGACTTCAAGGTTCCCTTCTAGGTGACAACAGAAGTGTGTTCCTGAGGGTTAAGGACCACTCAATGAGTTATCAATTTAATTCTTAGAGGTTTCATCATAATCCAATATAATGATCTTAATCCCGTGTTAGCTAAGATTCTAATCAAGGGGACAGAGAATTCTATTGAAGTGATAGTTGAGATACCAGTTACTTTGGAGAAGGCTTGTGTTACCCTTTCTATGGGGGCAAGTACTTTCTAGTCCCAACAGATGGTTATAAAGTATTGGTTTAGGAAAAATAGCCAAATCTTGAAGAGAATCAAATCCTAAAAGTAACTATTTAGACTGATGACATGGTTAGGAATAATGACAGTTAAAAAACGAGTGAAATGTGTAGTGTCATGAGGATTTCCAAGGCTACACTACCTTGCTCTTAGACAAATCAAGGATTTATACCTTCAACAATATTTTATTTGGAAAAATATGAAAATTGATAGTAAGAATACTAGCAAATTCCCAATGTTATTTCAATTTGGTGAAATCTCCATTTCTAATTGAATTAGAGTTTTGATTAGCCAAGTTTATTTCATTAATTCTTTATTTGATAATTCAGACTTCCATTTAGAGGTTCAAATAGTGATGATCTTAAGTAGCAGGAGTAGTTGATATTTAGATTTTCAAATCAATCCTCATGGGAATGATATCTGGACTTTAAATCCACTTTATTACTTGCATGACTTATGCACTTGTAGAGATATTAGACAAAAAAAAATTTTAATTGAAAAATGATTACAAACACAATAGAATTTAGCCTTTATATACATAGTTTGGTCACAATAACAAGTTTTTGGCGCCGTTACCAGGGACTGAATAGTTATTTGGTGGTAGTACCAGAAGTTTGGCACACACTAATCTCATCATAGTTTGGTTAATAAACAAGTTTTTTGCGTCGTTGCTGGGGATTGAATAGTTCTTTGGTGGTAGTAGCAGAAGTTTGGCACACACTGATCTTATCATAGTTTGGTTAATAAACAATATTGCACCACTACCCAAGCCCCTACCACTTCCATCATCATCCAGTCTCCTCTTCCCCCAACGACCACTACCTCGGCTCCCCCAACAACTGAGTTGTCTCCTGCTCGAGCACTTGATCGGATATTATCATGTCCCACTGCTCGGGAACCAAAGCCATCCCTACCACTCCCCATTGCACGCACCTCCCCTCCAGTTACTCGTTCTCACCACAACATTCACAAACCACTCCATAAACTCACCCTCTCTACCCAACTTGTGTGAGACTTAGAACCGATCATTGTAACCCAAGCCATCAAAGACCCCAATTGGCGCACGACAATGTCGGAAGAGTTTGATGCCCTTGTTCGGAATGGAACTTGAGAATTGGTACCTCCCAAGTCGGCTCAAAACATTGTGGGTTGTAAGTGGATCTTTTGAATCAAACACTTCCTTGATGGTTCTATGCACAAGTACAAAGCACGACTGGTTGCCAAGGGGTTTCATTAGAGGCCTGAAATTGACTATCATGACACCTTCATTCTAGTAGTGAAAACAACCACTGTTTGTCTGGTTCTTTCTCTCGCTACTAGTCACGACTGGTGCCTCTGTCAACTCGATGTCAACAATGCCTTCCTGTAGGGCATCCTTACCGAGGATGTCTTCATGGCTCTACCACAGGGCTTCAAGGACACCGATCATCCTAATCATGTATGTCGGCTTTGCAAGGCCATCAATGGGCTAAAGAAAGCACCTCGGGCATGGTATAATGACCTCAAACAATTTTTGCATGACATTTCATAGCTTTGTCGCGACAAAACACAAGGAAAATGGCAATAGAATATTGTAGCAACAATTGAAAATATGTCGCAACAAAAGCTGAGATGAACTCCTGAAACAACATTGGAAATATGTCACGACATAGAAATGATTGTCGCGACAAAGTAAAGGGTAGAAGACAAAAAAAAATAAAAAATGTCGCAACAGCTAAACTATACAATACAACAAATCTAGTTGAGTTCAATGCGAGACATCGAGAATTTTGTTACGATAATTTTCTTATCCATGACAAACCATCCAGAGATCTGTGATTACAAGAAATAAGAAATGTCATGACATTTGAAACTTTGTCGCGAAAATTATGAGATGGAGTAAGCTAAACTTTGTCACAACATTCACCAAATTTGTCGAACAAATATTGAGAAGAATCTTGAGAAGGCAGCTAAAGTTTGTCACGACATTTCAAGCTTTGTCACGACACAGTACAAGTAGTAGGTGAACAAAGTTTGTCGCGACAATCAAAAGTTTGTCACAACAATTACTCAAGATGAATGACAAGCCACAATATCACGACATTCTCACAACAACATTGAAGGCATCTAATGACTAAAGATTGTCTAGACATTTGAAATTTTGTCGCGACAATGATCTTAAGGAAACGACTGAAAGTTTGTCGCGACAATCATCCAAAGTGAATGTCAAGCTACAATGTTGAGACAATGCCATAACAGAGCCCGAAGACAAAGACGCATGTTACAATGTCGCGACATTGCTACTATTGTCTGGACAATGAACCAAACTAGGCCTACATTTGAATCCACAAATCCGCTAAGAATTTCGACCCAACGTTTATTAAGCCTATAAATAGAAAGAGATAGGGCACAAAAAAAGAGACATTAAGAGGAGGTTCGCATTTGAATCATCATCTTCAGGGGACGAAAGGAGAGAGACTTAAGCTTTTGTACATATTTTTATTTTCTTTCTTTTATTTTTCTTCATTGATTTTTTTTTTTCATTTTCATCTTTGAGGATTAGAGTAGTTGATTTGGTACGCAATATCGAAATTTTGAATCTTTGTATATGAGTTTCATTTATGTCTAAACTTGAGTGGAATCTAGAAATATTTATGGAACCCATTTTATTAAGTTTTGATTACAGTTTCAATGAGTTTGTTCGATCAACTAGTCATTGTTACTTGTGATCTAGTTATGGAAGGCTAAGCTCTCTCTGGAAAGGGATTGATGTTTGGTTATCATTTTTTCAGTATTTAAATGAATGTTATGGTTTGAATATTGGATTGATCTAATTGGTATTGTTCTTTAAAATAATTGTTTTAAGTATCAATAGAGTATAACTAGAAAGGAGTTGTATCTGTACTTTGATTTCCAAGACCCCTCTGAGTGACACAGAGAAGTGAGTTCCTGAGAGAAAAGAGCAATGGCCTTGAGGGTATGCCAGATTGATACCCTTAGAACTAATATACTCTAAGTATCACTTTGATAAATCACAGGTGATGTTCTAGCCTCCAACTTCAAGGTTCCATTCTAGGTGACATCAGAAGTGTGTTCCTGAGGAATAAGGACCATATGGTGATTTTTTAGTTTAATACTTAGAGGTTTCATCTCAATTTGAGAGAATGTTTGTGCTTATGTAAGATGGGAGTGATTATTCTGACCAAATTGCAAAGTGAGATATCAATTACTTTGAAGGAGGCTTGTGTTACCCTCTCTATGGGTGCAAGTTAACTTCAATCCAATGGTTGAAATCTTGGTTTAGGAAAACCAACCAAATCGTAGAAGAGGAATCCAAATCCTAAAAGTAGTTGTTTAGATCCATTGACCTGGTTTAGGAATATGGTGTTCTAAAGGGTGAAATGTATAGTGTCATGAGGTATTCCAAGGCTATACTACTCTGCTATTGGACCAATCCAAAATTCAAACCCATGACTATATTGTTTTTGAACCATCTGTAGATTGATGACCATAACACTGATCCCATTCCTAGTGTTATTAAATCTCAATGAAACCTCTAATCCATTTGAATTTGAATATCCTTTTTATTAAAGAAAAATTGACAAAAATACTTTTATTTCGGTTATGCTAGTTAGTCCACTCATCAAGTTAGAGGTTCAAATAGTGATGATCTTGAGTAGTAGGGGTACTTGCTCTTTAAATTTTCTCACCAATTCCTGTGGGAATGATATCTGAACTTATAATCCACTTTATTACTTGTTGACCTGCGCACTTGCAGTGATTTAGACCAATTTGAATTTTAAATATATTATTCTAGATAAACAGTAGAAAAACAGTCTCAACAAACAACAAGTGTTTGGCATTGTTGTTAGGGATTCTAAACAAGTCTCTAGTAGAAATGTTCCAATAGTATTAACAAGAATTTGGTTTATACATAAATGAAAAAACAAGTTTTTGGCGCAGTTGCCGGGGTTTGAAGAGGAAGTTTATAGATTAATATTCTAGCCAAAAAGAAAATTGCTAATTTGGACATTTTTATCTTCTTACCAAATTTTTAGAAAAAATTCAAAAAAAAAAAATTAATAATTCTAATTGAAGTAGTGGATTCAGTTGCATGTCTTTCTATTTTGCTAATCAAGTTAAAATCAAAATTATCTAGTAATCTCACTTTGATTTCATAATGCTATATCTTTAGGTACCTATTACATGCATAGGAAACTAGAAGCTGAATTACTACCACTAGATACTGAATTAGAAAGAACACTAAAAAATTTGAAGAAAGTGAGAGCAACTAAAGTAGCAACCATGGTAGAGCACAGAGAAGGTAATCAAAATATTCATGTTGTAGCAACTAATAGACCTCAACAAAGGCAGAGAACTATGGAGGATTTATGGAGACCAGTTATAAGGGAAGAGTACTCAGCAATGAGGCAACCACCCATTGAGGCCAACAATTTTCCACTTAAACATGCCTTAATCACTATGGTGCAGCAAAACCAGTTTACTAGGCATCCAAGTGAGGTTCCCAATGAGCACTTGGGCAGATTTTTGAGAATGGCCAACACTATAAAGTTGAATGGTATGAGCCCTGATGTGATAAAGCTGCAGTTGTTTCCATTCTCCTTGAGAGATATAGTAGCCAGATGAATTGAGTCATTGCCTTATGGCTTAGTCAATAACTAGGAGGAGCTTGTTGAGGCCTATTTGAGTAGATTTTTCCCTCCTACTCTCATGTCTGAGAAGAGAGGAGAAATCATTGCTTTTAAACAAAGGAGGGGCCGAGTCACTTGCTATAATGCTTGATAGAGTCTGAAAGTTAGCGACGGTCTCCCATGCATGGGATTAGACGAGATGACTCAAATGGAGGGGAAATTATCTATCATGCCATGAACTACACTTCCAAGGATGATGGATACGACCTGCGGAGGTGCTTTATTGAAAAGTGTTGAAGGATTTGTAACTGATGAAGAGCTAACTAAGAGAAACTATAGAGCTCCATCTGCAACTTCAGGGAGCAGTAGTAGATTGAGAGCAGGAGGTGTGATTGAGTTGAATAAGATGTTAGCTATTGAAGCTAAGCTAGATGCTATTATGAACAGGATGAACAACCAAGAAAGAAGAGGTCATTCCTGTAATGAAGTGGGAATTGTGGAAGGTGCTGAGCAGAAAAGTGTGGCTGATAAGGGACTAGCTCATAAAGGTCCATACCAGGTTAAGGAAGTTCAATATATTAATGGAAATAGAAGTTATAACTTTAAGCCAAAAAACAACCTCCCAACCCATTACACACCTACCTTGAGGAACCATGAAAACTTTTCTTATGGAGGTGGAATGCAACAAGGTCCAAGACCAGCTATGCACTATCAACAAAACTATGCTCTACCCAGGTTCTAAGGACAACAACAAGGTATTCAAAGGGGAGACAATCAAGTACAGAAGAGATCTCAGTCTTTTGAAGATCAAATGCTGAATTATATGGTAGAGAATAAAAGGATACTCAACTTGCATGAGTAGAAGTTTGCTAAACTTGTATTTTTTCAAACAATTACAACTGTGTTTCAAGCTAATACCAATGACTCCTTGAAAAACCTGGAAACTCAAGTAAGGTAACTGGCCCTTGCTATGCAAAATCAATCTAGGGATTCTTTCCCTAGTGGTATAAAGAAGAAACCAAAGGACTGCATGGCTATAACACTTAGGAGTGGCAAGGAACTGCAGGGCAGAAATGAAGTTGAGAAAATTCATACTGAAGCTGAAACTAAGGAAGCATATCAGAATTCAACAAGCAATGAGAAAAAGCAAAGCAGAAATGGGCTATCAAATGAGAATTAGTAGCTAAAAGAGCAGATGAGAAAATGCAAAAGAAAGAGGAAGTGAGAGCTTATCAATCTCCTATCCCATTCCCTCAAAAATTGAACCTATCAAAACTGGACAGTTAGTATGCTAAGTTCTTGAATGTGTTCAAGAAGTTGGAGATCAACATCCCTTTTGCTGAGGCATTAGCTCAAATACTACATTATGCAAAATTCATGAAGGATATAATCAGCAAGAAGAGGAAGTTAGATGAAGGTTGAGTGATGAGTCTATCTGCAAACTGTAGTGCCATTATCTAAAAGAATCTACCACAGAAAAGGAAAGACCTAGGCAGTTTCACTATACCCTTCATAATTGGGAATCGTGAATTTGGAAAAGCACTATGTGATCCTAGAACTAGCATAAATCTTATGCCTTTGTTAGCAGTCAAAAGGCTAAGTTTTGGGGTGTTAACTGCCACTTCAATGTCTCTACAAATGGCAGACAAATCAGTGGCTCAACCAGAAGGTGTTTTGGAAGATGTACTAGTCAAGGATGGAAAGTTCATTTTCCCAGTGGACTTCAAGGTGATTGATGATGAGTCTAAAAACTAATTAAGTTTTTAATCCATTTTTTGAGTATATTATGAGATAAATGTTGATTTGTTTGCAGAAAAGTGGATAATTAACTCAAATTTCATTTTGCAGGAAAATAGAGCTGAAACTCAAATCTTAGCAAAAATTAGAAGAAACCAGCCATAGCAGAATTGAGGTCATAACTGAAAGTTTAGGTTGCGACAGGAAGCTCAGTTGCCAGCCATTCCAAGTCACGACATCAAGAAATTCGGCTTTGAAGAAGAAATAGAAAACTGGAACAATTGAAGTCGTGACTTGAAAAAGGAGGTTGCGACAAAGCGTGGTCGAGGACTAGGAAATAATCAAAGGAAGAAGAAATTCCTGTGAAACAAATCACTTGATGTCGCGTCGAGACTAAAGGAAATAGTCAGAAGAGAGAGAGAGAAAGAGGAAGGAGGAAGTTCTGTCGCGACATCGCCGATGTCGCGGCGCTGAGATATGAATGATGTTGTGACTGCACTCTGGGGAGTCGCGAGCCAAAGGATCAGATCTGTAAAAGCCTGAAAGGTCTTTGCAAAGAAGGGTTGCAACTGGTTTTCGTCTGAGGTCCATTTCATGTCGCGACACCACTATGATGTCGACATAAAAAAGCGAGGAAGATTAGTCTGGCAAAAAATAGAGTTTGAAGAAGGTCGCGACTGCCAAATAGAAGCACTTGCTAGAACTAATCTTGTGACCTTTTAATCAAGTTAGAAATGATGTCGCGACACGAAGAAGAAGTGAGCGAAGAATTGAGGTTGCGACACCACGCGAGTCGACTAGGAAAATAGGTGGGAAGGAGGAATTTGTTGCAACATAGAGTGAGGTTGCAGCCGAAGAAGAAATGGGAAGCCAAAGAGATCACGACATCACCATGAGAGTCGCGACATAAAATTGAACATATGAAGGCAAGAAGACCACCAACAGAATCACGACCAATCAAAGTCACAACATGGAAGTCATCATACAAGCGGGAAAGTGGTAGCAACTGGCGATGTACGCTGACTCGAGGAAGTTGGAAGAATGAAAGACAATGATGTCGCGACATGTAAGCGGAGTCGCGACATCAGCCTTTGAAGGAACCTGAGCAAATGAGGTCCATGACCCTGAAGCGATGCCGCGACCGATCAGAGCTATTGTAGGACAATTGGATTTTGCAACTTAAGAAAAGAAGTCATGTGATCGGCCCGATCAAGAGAAATCCATGTCGCGACGTAACGAGGTCGCGACATAGAACATTATTTGGGCTTTTTCTTTGGGTTCCACTGGACATTTTAGGGATTCGACCCAAATTCTTTTCACAGGTATAAATAGATAGCTTTAGAAGGAGTAAAGTAATTTCCCATCTTCACTACCCAAAAGGAAGAAGAAGAAGACTCGGTGTATATTTTAGAGTAGATTTTATTTTTTTATTTTTATTTTATTTTTTTGGTTTGAATCTGTGACTGTGCAAGAGCGAGTAAATTTGGATTTTTAGTTATATTATTTTTCTTGGTATTCTTGCACGAAAATTTATGAAATCTAGACAAATTTACGGAATTCATTCTTCTCGGTTTTATTGCAATTACGGTGGTTGTGCGTGATCGGTGCTTTCATTCTTGGTGTGTCTTGCGATGTCGGAAGCGACTCTGTCTTTGGATTTGATTTATATTTAATTCTGTTTCTGCACAATTATGGAGAATTAATTTGGATTCAGGGTTCTGTAATCGGTGTCATTTAAATGGATAAGTTCTGATAGTAGTACCCTAATACCGGTTGGGGGAATGTATCTTACTCACGATATCAGGGGATGCCCTCTGCGTGACACGAGAGACCCGGAGATTCTGAGCTAAGAATTCTTTTACTGTGGAGTATGTTTGACACCATTGACGAACTACCGAAATACAGTGATTCATTTTGATAAATCCCCCATTCGCTCCTAATTGAAGTTGGAGGGGTGTATTTAACAATATAAATAATCAGTGAGTTCACCTTAATCTAAAGGTAAGTTCCAATCCCCGTGTTAGCTTAGATCTAATCAAGGAGCAGGGATGAACCCATGAATCTGAAGGTTGAGCTACCAATTAAGTGGTAGAAAACTTTGTGAAAATCACGAAAGGAAGGAAAAAGCAAAGTTATAGCACATCAGCGGAAAATGAGTGTGAGAGTATTGAGAAAGAAAAATACCCAAATCTTACAAGAGAGTTTGGAATACTGGTAGCTGGTTTGATCTTGTCTTCAAGGATATCCAATCAGTGAATATGGAGAAATCCACTTCCAAAAACTAGGAAATCTTGGACAACCAAATCCATACATAGAAGCAGGCAAAGGATTTTTTAGTCTTTGGAATTAACATTTCCATTGTATTTCATTGATGGTTTTCGTTTCTCATAGTAAACTGATTAAATCCATTCTTTTATTTACAATTTATTTTTATTCATTTACTTTTGTTTTAGTTTAGTTTGAATATATTCAATAGTATAGGATTTTTTAATTTTGTTTAGATAAAACCTTGACTTTAGTTTTGAGTCGAATAGTATGAAATTTTATTAGTTAGGGTAGTTGATCTTTTAATTCGCTATCAATCTCGTGGGGGCGATGCACGGACTTACATTCGATTTTCTTGGCATGACCTTTGTGCACTTGCGGTGTCATAGGCCCGAACCCTTATTTGTAAATCATGAACATTAAGAGAAAATTATTTTATCAAGCAAAATTATCCCAGTAACATGGAGTGCGAGAGAAGTGTAAGGCTCTTTGTAATTATGTTAATTTGAGGGGGTTTTAGTTCATATAAGAAAAGGCAAACAAGTTTTTATGGCGCCGTTAAGTTGAAATAATTAATTAGATCAATATTCGACAAAAGTAAATGCTAATTTGGACATTTTATAAACAAAAAGAACAAAAATAGCTTTTAAACGATGGCTACATCGACCATAATCTTTAACAAGCCATGTTGAAAATATTTGTTTAGTTTGACCTAATCCTATTAATTTGAGTGTGTTTTGATTTGGAAAACCTTTAATGCATGGAAACGAGTTCAACTGATTCCGGCCGGTGCTAGTGGAGAGAACACTCGGGAGTAGAAAGGCCAAAGAGTGAAAACTCTGGCTATGGCGGATGAGATACATGACGGACAATGAGCAGAGGACAACAACGAGAAGGCCCCCCATTACTGACACAATGAAGGATTTCTGGAGGCCTATTATTCAGGAGGAGTATTTTGCAATCGAAGACTGACCTCTTGTGGATCTGCAAATAATTCGAACTAAAAGCCGATAGCAATTCCTGATGGATTTCGTGACATCGGAGTTTCTTAGTCGTCACCGAAGACCCAAACGAGCACTTGGGAAGATTTCTTAGGATGGCTAATACAGTGAAGTTGAATGGTGTACGACCAGAGGTGATAAAGTTGCATCTCTTCCCATTTTCTTTAAGAGATATAGCAGCCACATGGTATGAATCATTACCATATGGTTCGGTTCGATGCCAGGAAGGTTTGGTAGAAGCCTACTTGGGCGGATTCTTTCCCCATCTCTCACTTAGGAGAGAAGAGATAATAGTATTCTAATAAAGGGGAAGATGAGGCCTATATGTAGCTTGGGAAGATTTAAGAGGGTTCTTGAAGAGGTGCCGATGCATGGAATAGATTTGAGAAGACCCTAGATGGACATAGTGTATCATGCTTTAAATGACCATCTAAGGGAATTATCAATGCTTCATCTTGTATTCAAACGAAAAGTCTTTGAAGAGGCGAGAGATCGATAGAGAAGACCTAGCAAAATGCAATATGAGCTCCATCTGAGTTTTCAGGAAATATGGAAAAGGGGTCATGTTTGGCTTGAATGTGACCATGGAGAGCAAAGTTGGATGCCGTAATGCATAGGATGGACAAACAAGAGAGAAAGATGCTACTTTGCTCATGAAATAGGAAGCGTGGAAGAGAAACTTATGAGAAGAAGTGCTGATGTCTTAACGAAGAAGATTCTTATGGTGACGAGGAGGTTAAATGCGTGAATGAGCGAAGTTATCATTTCAAGCCGTCTAACTTTGCCCAGCGCGCTACCCGATCCGGTAGAGAACCATGAATTTCTCATATGGTGGAGGGCATTCTGAGCCCAAGGCGGCAACAACATCCTCGGCAAAGGACCTTCGGCCCAGCCACCAAGGTTCAGTGAATGGCGGCATCGAGGAGGTGAAAGCGAAATGAATGTCGGTCGAAAAGGAGGACTCGACCGTTTGAAGAACAAATGTTGCGGATTCATTGGGGGCTTGACCGAGGCTATTACAATCCCATGAGCGGCTATGCGACTTGGAAGCTTTCAAGTCGATGCTCAAATGTTTCGGAAGAATGCTGAGTGCCTCGTTGAAGAATTTGGAGACACAAATAGAGACAGCGTACACAGATATTCCAAATCGGAAGTAAGGTACATTCCACTGGTAGGCACTCGGAGAAGAACCCAACAGTGCGTAGCCATTCAATTAGAAATTAGAGGAGGATTTGAGCAGCAACAAAAGGACCAGGAGAAAGGAAGAAGAGTGAGGCGAGAAAAAAGTGAAAAGGAAGGAGGAAAGAACACCAGTTGAGCAGTAGAAGAGTAATGATCGAAAAAAAGAAGGAGGAAGAATGTCGATATACACGCTTGGTGCCATTTCCGCAGAGACTTGAGGAAGTCGAGAAAGAAGAAACGATTTTCTAAATTCTTGGACATTTTCAAGAAAAGGAAGATAGCTGAGGAGGGAATAGTAAACTTGGCGCTGCAATCTCGTATCCGTAAAGCTTGACAAGATGAAGGACCACAGTAGTTTTCACCATTTCCATCTCCGTAGGGAAATATGAATTCAGAAAGCTTTATGTGATTACGTAGCTGAAACAAATTTGATGCCTCTATTAGTTGTGTAGAGACTTAATTTGGGGGAACTTACTAACCGCCGATTACATTCTGCCGAGATGGTGATAGATCGATGGCACAACCGGAAAGGAATTTTGAAGATGTACTTGTCGGGTTGGGAAATTCATCTTTCACAGTGGATTTTGTTATCATGCGGATGGAGGAGAGATACCCCGAGTTCCTATTTTCAATGGGAAGACCTTTCTTAACTTAGCTGGAGGCACCTTGATAGATGTGTGAAGATGACCCGACACTCGGGGTTGGAAATGGAAGCGGTGCATTTAATATTAATAGGAGTCTAGAACATCATGATGTAGATGCGGAGACGGTTGTATGGGCGCGAAACAACCTTCTTAATGTTGAATTGAATTACGATTGTATCGTGACCTCTATCAATGAAATTGAGATGAATTTTCAGTATCTTGAGAGTCTTGGTTGTGAAGTTCTACCTTCAAATTTGTTTAACAAGGAAACAGTCTCGAGTATAAATGAAAACAGTCAAGATGAAGTATGCAGCGAAGCAATGAGTGCGGCGGGAGACTAGTGCAAGGGTTAACATTGAAAGAATTGATAATTTAAAATGAATTTTTTAGAACCCGAGAAAAGAAAACCGGTTATCATATTAGGCTGCATTGTGAAGGCGAAGAAACCGAAGTTCTTTGGTAATTTTGAGAGAAAATACAAGAGGAAGCAGTGCTTGGTCGATTGAGGATGCGAAAGGTATCGACCCCTCCGTTTGCATGCACAAAATATTCTTTGGATGATAATGCAAGCTTCTATTGAGCATCAAAGGAGGGTGAACCCGATGATGAAAAAATTTGTCGGAAAAGAAGTTACGAGAATGGTTAATTCAAGGTTTTATATATGCTATCAGATAGTTCTTGGGTAAGCCCAATGCATATTGGTTCCCAATGTGGATTCAACGATGAGAAATGAAAGAATGGGCGGTCTCTGAAATTGGCAGGATGGAGGTGTGTATTGACTACGAAAGGTGAATCGCAGCCGAGAAGGATCATTTTCCCCTACCTTTCATTGATTAGATGTTGGATAGGTTGGCAGGACACCCTCATTTTTGTTTTCTTGATGGATACTCTAGATATAACCAAATTGCTATTACTTTTGAAGATCGGGAAAACCGCACATGCGCATTTGGTACTTTTTCTTTTAGGAGAATGCCCGTTTGGTTTGTGTAATGCTCACAGTACCTTCCAAAGATGCATGATGTCTGTAATTTTATGATCTGAGCGGAAAGTTGCTGGGGTCTTCGCGGATGATTTTACGGTGTGACGGATCAGTTTCGAGCGGTGCACGCATAACTTGGGGACACTACTTCCAAAGATGCAGCAGCCAAAGAATCTAGCTGCGAGATTGGGACAAATGCCATTTTATGGTTACAAAAAGCATTGTCTTGGGGCTGTGATTCTGCGACGGGGCTTAGAGTGAACCAGACGAAAAGTTTCAATTATAAGAAATCTAATGCCACCACTTCTGATAAGGAATTAGAAGTTTAAATGAGACATCTTGGGTTTTTATAAGATTATCATAGATTTCTCAAAAATTGCTAGACCACTATCTCATGATTGGAAAAAGATACTAAGTTTTATTTGATGAATCACCGCCATAATGCATTTGAAGAAATCAAATCGGACCTTAGTTGAGCTCCCATCATGGCAAAACCAGTTAGAGCAGAGAATTTGAAATCATGTGATGCATTGATTTTCTGATGGGAGTTGTATTGGGACGAAGAGTAAAAAGTGTTCAAGGCCATCTCTACTATGCTAGCAAAACCTTTAATGAAGCTCAGAAAATTACTCCACTCTGCGAGAAAGTCTTTGAAATAGTATTTGCATGTGAAAAATTTAGACCCATTATATTTTGGGGTTCATGTTGTTGCTCTGTGTGATCGTCGCAGCGGTAAGTATCTAATGGCAAAAGAAGAAGCAAAGCCTAAACGATCGGTGGAATCTTATTATTCTGCGAAATTTGATTTAGAAATAAAAGACAAGAAGGGTTGTGACAATGTGATGGCGATGTGTGTCAAGAGTAGAAACCAGCTGTCTGAGAGGAAGGAAGAGAAATAGCGAGAGAAAATTTTCGGATGAGCGGTTATTCCGGTTGTCACTCAATCACCTTAAGTATCTTGTGTTGTGAACTACTTGGCTTGTGGAATTATGTACAGTGACTACCAATGAGAAAAAGCTAAGGGCGACCAGTACTAATGGATGACCCATTATTGTTTAAAGGAGGCGTCGATTATAAGGAGATGTACGGAAGGTGAGCAAAGCAAGATTTTACAAGAATGTCATGCATCACCATATGGAGGACATTTTGCGGGAGATAAAACAACCCGCCAAAATTCTCGGTGAGGATTTTCTTGCTCTTGTTACAAGAATTTGTTTTGAATGAGTGAAGTTATGTGATCAATGCGAAAGAATAGGAAATATCGACAAAAGCATGAATGCCCGCAAGGTATCACAGTGGTGCGGTTGTTTGATGTATGGGGAATGGATTTTATAGGGCCTTTTCGATTTCAATTGGAAATATATACGCCTCTAGGCGTGGATTATGTATCAAAATGGGTTGACGGCTGACTTGTTCAAGAATGATGCCAATACAATTGTGGGATTTTTACAAAGAAATATTCTCAGCAGATTTGGGACACCTAGAACTATAATTGTGATAGAGGGAGCCATTTTGCAAATAAGGTGTTTAGCAGGCTCATGAACGAGATTTTCTCATCCTCGAACAAATGGGCAAGTGAAATTTCCAACGAGGGGAGATAAAAGAATTATGGAAAGAAGCTGTGAGTTCTAACGAAGAGATTGAAGTCGTTTGAAGCGATGCACTTTGGGCATCTGAGGACTGCGCCTTTAAAACTCCCGTGGAATGTCCCATACGGGCTTGTCTTCAGAAAACTAGTATCACCTACCTCTTGAGCTAGGCGCAAATGTAAGCTATGGGCCATCGAAGCTAATTTTGATTTTAAAGGCTTGCTAAAAGAAGAGGGGCTACTCCAGTTAAATGAATTGGAAGAGATGAGGAATGAAGCCTATGATAGTGCCAGAATTTACAAAGATAAAACAAAAAAATGGCATGATCAACGAATTTTGAGGAGGGAATTCAAGGCAAGAGATTAGGTCTTGTTATTCAACTCAAGACTAAGACTCTTTCGGGAAAGGCCCGAAATCCAAATGGAGTGGACCATTTACAGTGGTATCAAGCACACGGTTTAGAGCGATGACACTTCTGAACAATGTCGTAGAGTTCAAAGTTAATGAGTCGAGAGATTAAAGCTTATACACTTAGGAAAAAGCAATTGGAAGAGTAACCCTTAGTTTTTTGAACAAGGAAATTGAAGAACGGAACAATAGCGGCGAGAAAGTCGACTAAAGACTACAAAAATTGAGTAGCTAGAAAAACTTTGTGGAAGGCAATCCCACACAGTTTGTTTAATTTTTTTGTTATAGTTTAAAATTTATGTGTTTAAATTTATAATAGCTTATTGTGATTTTATTCATTATTGATTGAAAGTAGGTAAATATTTTTTTAGTGTTACGGGACAATGAAAGTGCTACAAGAGTGCTCACGATAAACTAATCGGCATAAGAGACGAGGCGATATATTCTTCTTGATTTGATTTTAAAATTTGTCTTTGATATAGCATGATTGAAAGTTTGGGGGAATTTTTATCTTGTTTTGGTGCTTAAATTTTGAATGTGATGCATAGTGGAAGTTGTTGAATTTTTGCATGATGAAGATGAATTGAGTTGTAGTTGTTTTTGATTAGAATTGAATAATTAAGTGCAGATTAGTGTCTATGTTTTAGTCGCAACATTAATCCAAAGTTGCAGCAGAATCTTGAATCATGAAAAATAAAAAGTGGAAAAAGTCAAAAATAATGAAGCGAGGTCCACGACTAAAATAAAGAAAGGGAAAGAACATTTTTATGTTGCAACATCAGAATTCCACAATCGTGACCACATTTGAGTCCTGGCAAATTTGAGATTGCGACCAAAATAGTCCAAAAGTCAATAAAAGTGGATTTTAAAACCTCTCATTTTGGGCGTCCCATCATTAAAAATAAAGTTCATTGAAAATCATTAATTAAGAGGCTCAATATTTAATGTCACGACTCCCATATCGCAATCATGACATTTGACCCAACGTCTATTCCTTGGAATTCCATTGGAAACACAATTCACCCAGGCTTCTTCGATTACGCATCATTCTATTCAAATCTTTGAAATAAATAGTTATTAATGCGAAGCAATCAATGTCTTGATTGAACTAGTGGTTTAGTATGCTCAATTTCAAGGAGAATGTCGGAGAATTTAATAACTTGAGAAGCAGATCAATGTTCTCAGCTTAATTCCCAAAAACCTTTGTTGGAAATATCAAGAGCAAGAATTCGAAACCTAATTCAGATTCATTCATCGAAAATTTAAAGAAAGAATAAAATGGCCTTGTAGTTCCAAGGAAACTGTAATCACTATAAAGGATGGGATAACAAAAGGAAAAACAAACAAAGAGAATGAAGAGAAGAGAATGAGAGAAAGAAAGAGCTCGAAATTTTGTGAACACGAGTTTATGGAATGAATGAGTCGAAAACAAACCAATTCCATTCCTTATTCATAAACGATGTGTAATCAAGAAGTGGGATGGGAGAGGTGGAAGAAGGGTTAATTAGAACCCATCGACTTCTCAGAAGAAAGAAAAAGGGAGAAAGGGCTCCGATTTGTTCACTGACCTTGTTCCGCAATGAATCACTCTTGGGTGAGCTTAGTGCAGTGAACAAATTGAAGCGGAGTTGCAACCTTCGGAGGAAGATATAGGATTTTAGATCAAGAAATATAGAGTTTTCTCTAATTTAGTTCTGATCTTATTTGTAAGGAAAGCAGATTGTACAATATCGAAATGTTTTGATATTTGAATAAAATTCTTGTTGACCTACAAATTGATTGTTTATGATATATGAAAATTTGTTTTTGTGTCATTTTATGTTTAGCATGATAAATAAATAAATGCCTTTTCTGTGCAAGAATCAAATAAATAATTATGTTCTTTCTCAAGAACAACAATTTCAGGAAGAATCAGGGCGTGAATGATTAAAGCTGGAAATTAGAGTATTGCCCTACATTGTTTAATTTCGGTGAATTGCAAAAATTGGAAATTTGGTTGTGGCGATGGAACAAAATACTTGGATGAAATAATGTAAGTAGGCGATGAAATATAAATGCAAGTCTTGAAGAAATAATACACTTTTAATTGACAAAACTTATAAAACTTTGAGAGGGTCAAGACGTCTTACGGGAAATTCAAGATTTAAGAGTTCATAGTCCTAGAACTTGTTAGATTATTGATTGAGGCGAAATCTTAGGTGAAAACAACCAACAAGAAATGATAGAGGCCGTCCTTGGCAGATTGAGCTTTTCTAAGCCTACCCTCAATATATGCTTAAGCATATACTCTAGTTCCTTGATTTGAGCCAAATAAGCCTTATTTCTTCAATAAACAACAACTGAAAACCTAAATTCCCTTCCTTACAATAAACCTGCAGCAAAGAGCCCAAATTATCCAGTTTCTAGTTCAGAAAAAGTTTACTATAAAGGAAGAAACAAGTTTGAGGGAAATATATTTCCAAATTTTAACAATGAAGGAGGTGAAGAAGTAAAGAAGCAGAAGCTAGTGAAATAAGGAATAAGTTTTGTCTTGTGGCCTATTTCCCTTGAACAATTAAGCTCATAGAGTGTTTTAACACCTAATGCCTAATACCAAGCGGTATGGGAGTTGCTAGCCCAAAAGTTCTCTAGAGTAATAGAAAGCTGAGAAGACAAAACATTGCACTATTCCCGATCCTAGAAAAACAAGCAAAAGAGTTCAGAAACAAAGGAATGGCGGAATAAAGAGCATATGGTGAAATTCCCTAAAAGAATTCAACATGAAGATAGGAGAAAATGGGGCCAAGATTGAAGAAGAATCAGCGAGAACAAAGAAGAAAAATGATGAAAGTTGAAGGCAACAAGTATAGAGAAAAAGTGGAAACTGGGTGATTTACAACTTAAATTTTTCCATTATCTACCCAATTACCTAAGCCCAACATTACAAGCCTGAAAGACCTCATTGATTTTGAAGGTTGAATTTACCTACATTAGTAAGGAGATCAATATGAAAAACAAGCCTATGGGACTTTGATAATCATTCCAAGAAAACTCCCAGAAGATTAACTAAATTCAACATGAAGATGAAAATGATTGAAGACCTGCACACACACAAAACAAGACTTGTTGAATAAACTGTTTAGATAAATTAGTTTATCAAGAAATTTATGATATAAATATACCATGTCTTATTCTTGAATCTAAACTGAAATTTAAAATGATGCTGGTATCTCTTAATTGTTAGAAGGTGGAATGAGAAAGATTGTGGTATGAATCAGAAAAATGTCCTTAAAAATTTTCTAAGCTTATTTGTTTGAGGACAAACAATTCTTTATTCTCTT
The DNA here is from genome assembly GCA_016808115.1 of Tetrastigma voinierianum. NCBI lineage: Eukaryota > Viridiplantae > Streptophyta > Magnoliopsida > Vitales > Vitaceae > Tetrastigma > Tetrastigma voinierianum. The sequence continues at coordinate 27,525 of JAEQBH010008577.1, forward strand.
TGGCAGGGACAAGCAAAATTTTAAATTTGGAAATTTGATGAGTCTAAAACTCATTAAGTTTTTAATCCATTTTTGAGTATATTATGAGATAAATGTTGATTTGTTTGCGAGAAAAGTGGATAATTAACTCAATTTCATTTGCGAAATACGTGAAACTCAAATCTTAGCAAAAATCGGAAGAAACCGGCCGCCCAGCGAATTGGTCATAAGGCGAAAATTTGAATTGATAGGAATTCGATTGCCCGACCATTTAGAAGTCACGACATCAACAATTGACTTTGAAGAAATAGAAAACTGAGACAGAGTGAAGTGTGACTTGAAAAAGGAGGTTGCGACAAAGAAAGCGTGGTCGAGACTAAAGGGAAATAATCAAAGGAAGAAATTCATGTCGCGACATCACTTGATGTCAGCGACTAAGATATGAATGATGTCGCGACACCACTCTGAGGTCGCGACAAGGATCCGTCTATGAAGCCACAAGGTCTTTGCAAAAAGAAAGAGTTTACATGGTTTCAAATGCAAGGGTCCATTTCATGTCGCGACACCACTATGATGTCGCGACATAAAAAACGGAAGACTGAGAAGTCTGACAAAATAGGAGGTTTGAAGAATTCGCGACCTGTATCCAAATAAACACTTGCGAAGCTAGGGCACCTGACCTTTTCACAAATCAAGGATTAGAAATGATGTCGCGACTGAAACGAAAAGTGAGGTTGCGGCTGCCTTGCAGGTCACGACTTGGAAATAGGTGGGAAGGAGGAGATTTGTTTGCAACATAGGCGGGGTTACCAGTGCAGAAAGAAAGAAATGGGAAGCAAAAGAGTCGCGACATCATCATGGTCGCGACATAAGAATATAAAAATTTTATAGAGGCAAGAAGACTACCAACAGATTGCGACAAGAAATCAAAGTCACAACATGAAGTCATCATACAAACGGGAAAGTGAGCCATGACTAAAGCGATGTCGCGGCTTCGGAAAGGCGGAGAATAGAAAGACAATGATGTCGCGACATGTAGCGGTCGCGACATCAACCTTTGAAGGAACACGAGCAAATGGTCGCGCCACAAGCGATGTCGACCAGTCAAGGCTATTCTGCAGGGACAAGCGGTTGCAACTTAAAGAAAGAAGTCGCGATTGATCCTGACGATCGAAATCCATGTCGCGACATCGACTTGGTCGCGACATAGGACTCGTGTTTAGGCTTTCTTTGGAGTTCCACTGAACATTTTAGGGATTCGACCAAATTCTTTTCACGGTATAAATAGATAGCTTTGAAGAGTAAAGTAGTTTTCCATCTTCACTACCCGAAAGAGGAAGAAGAAGAGGAACTTCGGTGTATATTTTAGAGTAGATTTTATTTTTATTTTTTATTTTATTTTATTGCTGGTTTGAATCGCGGGTGTGCGAGGAAGGCAGTGAAATTGGATTTTTAGTTCTATTATTTTTCTTAGTATTACTGCCTGAAAATTTATGAAATCTAGAAAAATTTCTGGAATTCATTTTCTTCTCGGTTTAATTCACAGTGGTTGTGCGTGATCGGTGCTCCATTTCTTAATTAAGTAATCACGGTAATGGGCGCAATCACCCAGATTTGATTTACATTTGGTCTGATCTTTCTGCACAATTATGGAGAATTAATTTGGGTTCGGTTCTTACTTAATTGGTGTCGTTTTGATTGGATAAGTTCCCAATAGTAGTACCTAGTACCAGTTGAGGGAATGTATCTTACTCTGATATCCAGGATGCCCTCTGCGTGACACAGAGACGGAGATTCCTGAGAGCTGAGAGCATTCTTTTCTGGGTATGTTCGACTACCATTGACGAATTGCTGAGCTCTGAGAGTTCATTTTGATAAATCCCCATTCGCTCATAATTGAAGTTGGAGAATTTTATGTTGCGATATAAATAATCGAGAGTTCACCTTAATCTAAAGGTAAGTTCAATCCGTGTTAAGCAGATCTAATCAGGGAACGAGGATGAACCCATAGATACGAAGGTTGAGCTACCAGACAAGAGTGGTAGAAACTTTGCGAAAATCTGAGAAGGAAAAGCAAAAGTTACTGGCACATCCTTGAAATGGGTGTGAAGTATTGAAGAAAAATACTGAGGTACAGAGAATTTGGAATACAGGTAGCTGGTTTGATCTTGTCTTCGAGAGAAGCAAGGATATCTAATCGGTGAATATGGAGAAATCCACTTCCAAAAACTAGGAAATCTTGGACAATAACCAGATCCATACATAGAGAGACGAGCAAAGTTTTAGTGGGGTGGCGTTCCATTGTATTTCATTGGTGGTTTCGTTTCTCCTGTTAGCCCCGATTCAATCAATTCTTTTATTTACAATTTATTTTTATTCATTTACTTTTGTTTAGTTTTAGTTTGAATATATTCAATAGTATAGGATTTTTAATTTTGTTGTTTAGATAAAACCTTGACTTTGAGTTTTGAGTCGAATAATATGAAATTTTAGTAGTTGGGGTAGTTGATCTTTAATTAGCCTATCAATCTTGTGGGAATGATACGGACTTACATTCAGATTTTACTACTTGTATGACACATTGCACTTGCGAGTGTCATGAAATGAACCCTTATTTGTAAATCATGAACATTAAGAGAAAATTATTTTATCAAGCAAAATTATCCAAAGTAACATGGGTGCAAGAGAAGTGTAAGGCTCTTGTAATTATGTTAATTTGAGGGGTTTTAGTATATATAGAAAAAGGCAAACAATTGACATAGAAGAAGACAAGAAAATACTTCTTTTACTTGGTAGACCATTCCTAGCCATAAGAGCAGCCTTGATAGATGTGAAGAAGGGAGAACTCACTCTAAGAGTTGGCACAGAAGAAGTCCACTTCAACTTGAATTAAAATATGAAGCAACAGGATATGGAACAAGCTCACTGTATGAGAATTAACAATATAATTCCTGTCAGTAAAGGGAAGAATGATGATTGTATGACTGAGAATTCACTTGATGAATACATCTTCAATTCACTCTGTAATGAAGATCTGGAGAAGGAAGAGTTAATAGCATAAGCTGAATTGATTGGAGCAATGTTGAGCTTTAGTGAAGAAAAGATAGATGATTTGAGGAGCAGTGAAGTAAAGGTGTAGGAAGCAAAAAAGAGCTTTGAGGGGCTTATTTTAAAAGAGCTTCCTAAACATTTGAAGTATGCATTTCTAGGTGAAGAAAAATCCAAACCTGTGATAATAACAACATATTTGACTACAGGGAAAGATAAAAATGTGGTGGAAGTTCTCCAAAACATAAAAAGGCCATAGCCTGGTAAGTGGAAGATTTGAAGAGGATTAGCCCATCAATTTGTATGCATAAAATCCTCATGGAAGAGAATACTAGGACTTCAATTGAACACTAAAAGAGGTTGAACTCAGTAATGAAGGAAGTAGTGAAGAAGGAGGTCCCCAAATGGCTAAATGCAAGATTCATATATGCCATATCAAACAACCCTTGGGGTGAGCCCAGTACATGTGGTTCCCAAAAAGGGTGGAATGACAGTGATTAGAAATGAAAAGAATGAACTGATACCCACAAGAATAGTGACAGAATAGAGCGTTTGCATACACTACACGAAGCTGAATACTGCCACAAGGAAGGATCACTATCCTTTGCCATTCATTGACCAGATTTTGGATAGGGTGGCAGGACATCCTCACTACTGTTTTCTGGATTGCTATTCTGGTTACAAACAAATAGCCATAGAACCTAAGGATCAAGAGAAGACCACATTCACATGTCCATATGGCACCTATGCTTTCAAAAGGATGCTATTTGGACCGCGCAATGCTCCTGATACTTTTCAAAGATGTATGATGTCCATGTTCTCAGACTTAGTAGAAGAAGTTATGGAGATATTCATGGATGATTTCTCTATGTATGGGTCAAGCTTTGAGAGCTGCTTGGAGAATTTGGGGATTGTACTATAGAGGTGTAAGGATAAGAACCTGGCTTTAAACTGGGAGAAATGCCATTTTATGGTAACTGAAGGAATTGTTCCGAGGCATAAAATTTTGGCAATAGGATTGGAAGTGGACCAAGCTAAGATTTCAATGATAAGAACCCTGATGCCACCAACTACAATGAAGGGAATAAGAAGTTTTCTAGGGCATGCAGGAATTTATAAAAGATTCATTAAATTTTTCTCCAAGATAGCAAGACCATTGTGCAAACTACTTGAGAAAGATGCAAAGTTTGAGTTTAATGAAGCATGCAGGTCTGCATTTGAAGAGATAAAGGATATATTGATCATTGATCCAATTATGGCAACACCATACTAGAGTATAAATTTTGAGATCATGTGTGATGCCAGTGACTATGCAATGGGAGCAGTTTTGAGGCAAAGGACAGAGAAGTTCTTCAGGGCCATATATTATGCTAGCAAGACCTTCAATGAGGCCTAAGAAAACTACTCAATTGCAGAGAAGGAAATGTTAGCTATGGTCTTTGCTTGTGAGAAGTTCAGACCATATATATTGGGATCCCATGTCATAGTGCACACATTTCATGCAGTAATCAAGCACCTGATGGCAAAGAAAGATGCCAAACCAAGACTAATCATATGGGTCTTGTTGCTGTAGGAATTTGACTTAGAGATCAAAGACAAGAAGGGTAGTGATAATGTGATAGTTGATCACTTATTCAGAATAGAGAAGCAAATTGAAGAAGAAAGAAGATTTGAAATTAAAATGTTTGATGAGTGTGAAACTCATCTAATTTTAAGTCCATTTTTCATGCATATTTGGAACCTTAATGTTCAATTTATCGAGAAATTATGGAATCTTCACCCAGATTTGTGTTTTGTAGGATTTATTACTAAAGAAACAAAAAGAGCAAGAAAAGCAGCAAATCTGGCAAGAAACAAGAAAAGCAGTAGATTAAGCTAAGGCAAGAAGTGCATAATGTCGCGACAATAAACAATTTATTACTACAAAAATCAAGGCTAAGAGTAAAAGAAATTTAACAACAATCGGATCATTGTCGCAACAAAGTTAAGGCAGAAGACAACTAAAAGTTTGTCACGACAAAACACAAGGCAAATGGTAACAGAACATTGTCGCGACAATTGAAAATAAGTCGCGACAAAAGCTGAGAAGAACTCCTGAAGCAACACTGGAAAGATGTCTTGGCATAGAAATGATTGTTGCAACAAAGTAAAGGGGAGAAGACAAAAAAAAAAATTGTTGCAACATCTAAACCTTATGTCGCGACAAAAGCTAGCGAGAGTTCAATGTAAGACATCAAAAGTTTGTCGCGACAATTATGAGATGGAGTCAGCTAAACTTTGTCACAACATTCACTAAATTTATTGCGACAAATATTGAGAAGAATCTTGAGAAGGCAGCTAAGGTTTGTCGAGACATTTCTAGCTTTTTCGAGACACAGTACAAGTAGTAGGTGAAGAAAGTTTGTTGCAACAATCAAAAGTTTGTCATGACAATGACTCAAGATGAATGACAAGCCACAGTGTCACAACATTCTCACAACAATATTGAAGTCATCCATCGACTAAAGATTGTCGCGACATTTGAAACATTGTCACAACAATGATCTGAGAATCGACTAAGGGTTTGCCGGCGACAATCATCGAGTGAATGTCGACTGCGATTAATAGTAATGATACCACCCGCGAACTTGAACCAAAGCGCGCCATCTATTTAGCGACAATGGTCAGCTGGGCTGCATTGGAATCCACAAATCCGCTAGAATTTTGGCCCAACATTTATTGATCCTATAAATAGAAATAGTTAGGGCATAGAAAAATAGACATCAAGAGGAGGATCGCATTTGAATCATCATCTTCAGGGACAAAGGGTGAGAGACTTAAGCTTTTGTATTTTTTTTTTCTTTCTTTTATTTTTTTTTATTTTTCATTTTCATCTTTAAGGATTAGAGTAGTTGATCTAAGTTGTAATATCGAGTTGAATCTTTGCATAGCAAGCTTCATTTATGTTTGAACTTAAGTGGAATATGGGAAATATTTCTAGAACCCATTTTATTCGGTGTTGATTACAGTTTCAATGAATTTGTTTGATCAATTAGTCATTGTTACTTGTGATCCAGTTATGGAAGGCTAAGCACCCTCTGGGAAGGGATTGGTGTTTGGTTATCATTTTTGCAGTATCTAAATGAATGTTATGGTTTGAATATTGGATTTATCTAATTGGTATTGTTCTTTAAAATAATTGTTTTAAGTATCAATAGAGTATAACTAGAAAGGAGTTGTATCTGTACTTTGATTTCCAGGACCCCTCTGAGTGACATAGAGAAGTGATTTCCTGAGAGTAAAGAACAGTAGCCTTGGAAGTATGTTAGATTGATACCCTTAGAACTAATATACTCTAAGTATCACTTTGATAAATCATAGGTGATGTTCTAACCCCTGACTTCTAGGTTCCCTTCTAGGTGATAGTAGAAGTGTGTTCCCGAGAAATAAGGGCCATCTGGTGACTTGTTAGTTTAATATGTAGAGGTTTCATCTCATTTTGAGAGGATGTTTATGCTTTTGTAAAATGGGAGTGATTATTCTGACCAAATTGCAAAGTGAGATATCAATTACTTTGAAAGAGGCTTGTGTTACCCTGTCTATGGGGGCAAGTTAACTTAAGTCCTAAGAAATGGTTGAGAAGTACTGGTTTAGGAAAACCAACCAAAAAGTAGCTGTTTAGACCCATTGACCTAGTTTAGGAATATGGTATTTTAAAGGGTAAAATGTATAGTGTCAGGAGGTATTCTAAGGCTATACTACTCTGTTCTTGAACCAATCCAAAATTTAAACCCATGACTATATTGTTTTTGAACCATATGCAGATTGATGACCATAACACTGATCCCATTCCCAGTGTTATTAAATCTCAGTGAAACCTCTAATCCCTTTGAATTTTAATATCCTTTTTATTAAAGAAAAATTGACAAAAATAATTTTATTTCAGTTATGCTAGTTAGTCCACTCATCAAGTTAGAGGTTCAAATAGTGATGATCTTGAGTAGTGAATTGCCCGATCTTTAAATTTTCTCACGATCCACATTAGAGATAGGTATACGGACTTATAATCACTTTATTACTTGTTAACACCGTGCACTGATGATTTGGTAATTTGAATTTTAAATATATTATTCAAGACAACGATGATGAAATAGTCTTAATCGTAACAGTTTTTGGCATTGTTGTTGGGGATTCTAAATAAGTCAATGGTAGCAATGTTCCAATAGTATTAACAACAATTTGGTCTATACAGAAATTAAACAACATCAGGACATACTCGAAAGTCTCGAGGACATCTGTGCACCTTATCCCATAAAAATTCAAAGGGGTATATTATAAAAGATGTAGGGAAAAAGTAGGCGTTAGGTTATCAATTTGATAGTTATTATACATAAGGCATGAAGAATTTGTTTAAAGTGGTTTAGGTTACTAGGAAAAAAAAAATTGTAGATCAGATTAAAAAGTACTCATTTAAAAGAGAATACCTAAAATGTCCCTCACTAATCCACATGAACCATCTAATTGGAATTTAAAAATAAATAAAAAATCCAAACGGTTGGGACCTAAATGTCATTCCCTTCTTGGTGCTAGATCTCCCTCGCTTCCCTTCCATGTCGAACCCTCCCTTATCTTCCCACTTTCCCAACTCTCTCAAAGCATCTGAATCTTGGCTTTGGAGCTGAGGGGCGGATTGATTCGTGCCGTAGTAGAAAGTGAGCTAAAATCAACAAGGGTATATACACTAAGTTCCTACTGCTGCTTAGTAGTCAAACTCTTTGCCGATATAGTGAGTCTGGGTAGAACACGGGGATGGGTTTTCATCCTAGGAATGATTTGCATAAGTCTGAAGGTAAGGATTTCTATTTGGACTTTTGGATTTTTGTTTCAAAGAACGTTAAGATGGTTCTGGCTGGCGAGAAATTGTAAAAACTGAAAATAAAGTTTGAAAAGTTAACTTTGAAGATTTAGGTCACTAACTTGGTAACTTAGGGCAAACAAGTGTCCTCGGGTTTTATCCTCGCGTTATGACAAGCAACCTATAGTCCAAGCCACAACCGGATCTATGTTTAACTAGCAAACCTAACCCTAGAAACAACTCCTATTTGAGTTAACACAGGTAACATGCATCTATGGCCCTTTTCAGTTTGAAACCCTAACATTAAATATCATCTCAGAGGCTCGTAAAGACCATCTAATGAACCACAGTGCATCTAGCAATAAGTATGCACGCGTATCTGAGCATGGTAAGTATTAGCCCGAATTAATAACATTAATTATATTCAGCCCTATTTTGAGAGAAGATAGGGCCATAAACACAGTACCTGTAGCTTTTAACACAAGAGGACAACCCTGCATATGCCCACCATCAAGCTAGCTTCCTTCCTCTTCAAAGAAAGAGGAAACTGTGGCATCTTGAGTTATCATCCTGAGGGTGTTTGGCGGCCAAAATAAGGGAAGAGAGGAGAGAAGAAAAGCAAAACCCTAATTAACTCTGAGACAAAAATGAAACTTACCAAAAAATTGTTTCCCTTCATTTCTTCCTTTCTTTGTTGCTTAGGGTACAAAATGGGAGGGGCTTATAGGCCACCCAATGTATGAAAATACCACAAAAAGCCTAACAATTTGGCTAATGTTAGGGACAAAGTAATACACCAAAGTGAAGTCGGTTGCATTAATTACAAAAACATGACAAGGCGAGTAAATTTAAGCTAGCGAACAATTTAAGCTAGGCGTGAAAATTTAAGCTAACTAAATCACCAGAGATAGCGAAATCAAGAATTTTCGCTAGGCATGGTTGATTTCGCTAGCTAGCGTATAACAACGAAAATTATGTCAATCGCCAATGCAAGCCAGCTGGAGCGGTGCCTAGCGAAAATTGGCAATTTCTCTAAGATTGCGAGGAATTTTCGCTAAGGTTGCGAGTACAGCAATCCCGGTAACCGAGGCCACCATGATACTGGCTAAATTCAGGATTTCTTTGGGTCCATCATTTCTCTTTTACTTCACATCCTCTCAAATCGATTTCATCAGCTTTGCCTTCATTCCTTCTTTGATTTTTGGTCTACTTGATGGGCTGACAATTGGGTTCAATCTTCATGATTCATCATATGTCTCGATATTGAACTCCCAGAAATGCGCAAAACACATAAAACAACGAATAACCTCTGCTTTGACATAAGTGATACTAAGAAGACTTGAACACTTCAATTGACATAAATGACATGATTAGCGCACAAAAAACACTCAAAACCTATCTAAAATAGGGTTCAAAATAGCACTTTTTGGGCACTAATCACCCCAACAGCGTTACTAGTCATGTGATGCAAAAACAAAAGAGAATGTATGTAGTGATTTTCAAAAGTTTAGCATGATTCAAAAGGTGTATGTACATATAAACATTGTCCTTAAGGCGAAAATGGACACCAAGTTTGAAAACCGACATGGGGCCAAAATATACAAAGAACAATTTTAGGTCAATATTGATTCCATGATTCTAACTTGAATTTCCACCTAAGTCTAATGGTTCATTATATAACCCGGATTATGCCAATAAATTTAAAATTGTCCCTCCCCAAACTATGTGACATGGCCTTAAGGTACATTGGAAACATTCTAGATAATGATAGATCTACGCACTTCTTTTCTTTATTCAACTATATTGTAGGGTGCAATGCTTAAAATTCGATAACTTCACAAAGTCAGGTGTAGGATCCGCCAGATGACTCCCAACCAATTAAGGTTTAGGGCATCGACGAGATCACTTGACCTACAAACTCTGAAGGCTTACTTGGGACTCTGGGTGGCTTGAAAATCAGCACCTACCGTCGTTAGACTCTACCTATCCACCCATGTAGACACTAAATCGATGACTCCCGACCCGATTCAAGGCTTAAGGGCGTCGGGTTTCAAAGGCTTTCGCCATACACCCCTCGAGGCGTGCTCAGGTTTCAAAGGCCAAAACTTCACGACTTTTTTCTTTTTCTTCTTTTTCTTTTTCTTTTCTTTTTGCTTTTCTTTTCTTTTCCTTTTTGGAGACAACATTGAGTCTTCATGTATGGAGTAACACAAACCTATCTTAGGTTACTTGACATGCCTAAGGCCGGCTATGCAAGTAGGAAATAAACAAATTCACAGCCTATTGAAATAATCTGGAGTGTAGTGTGTGAATTAGCATAAGGGAGAAATTTTCAAGTTGGCATTTTGGAGGCGCAATTGACCAAAAGCCCCATTTCAAGCGTGGAATTTGTTCTAACATAAAGGTGACAAACGAGGGGTTCTATTTTTCCCAGCCAAAGGCAATTCAATTGTCGATTTGAAGCAATTCAATTGTCGATTGAAAGCGATTCAATTTATCGATTTGGCTGTTCAATTACTTAAGGCGGAAGCACAAAAAGTATATGCAAAAGTGTGTATATATATACTGAATAGCTTTTGATATAGCCAAATAAGCTAGTACATGCATACGAAGCTAAAACATACAAAATATCCTTTACTCTGTATTAATACATGAATCTTAATCAAAATTAGTAGGTAGTTGATAAAATGGTAACTATGCAAAAATCATATAAAAGAAACCTAACCACCTCGTTGTGGTGGTGAGGTGGGTCTGAAAATTCTTCTTAGCTCTTGACTAGAAAACATCGAATAAGACAGCGTCTGTGGTGGGCTCCTCTCTGATCGGGAACCTGAGGAAGGCCCAAGTGCGTCATGATCTGTGAAGCATGAGTGACCAGCTTTGGGCCCGATATACGATCCTGTCTTGCCTTGTAGAGCGCTAGTGAGGCGGATAAAATCCATCACACTGCTATCTCTCGTAATTTAGCGTGAGGCAATACTCGGTGAATGGTGTCTTTGAATAGGATCGTGGGTGTATCGAGCTACTTGACTGCGGGGATGTGGTCGTAATGGAGGAGGGGATGAAGGTGATCTGGACCCCGGACTCCTCTGTATCTCAGGCTCAGGGGCAGGTATATCGTCTCTGTGGGGTCTCGACCACTTTGATCCATTCCTCTATTTGGTCCTGGCGTCGGAGGGTGGAAGATGCGGGTATAGTCATGCTTGCTCAGCCAATTTTGGAGAGGCATCTAATCCTCCCTCTCGATCCTGTTCCTTTGGGGAATCCCATATGCTCGAGAGCACAGCGGGGAGTAGTCTCGGCATCGATGGTGGAATCTTTCTACTGCTCGCACTAGGTCCTTCAGATGGACCTTCTCCTCGAAATGCATCGAGGGAGGAGTCATCGCGACTCAGGAGGACTAAACCCGATTATCCTACGAGGATCCCGGAATAAGAGCCTCCCGAAGATGGCCTCCTCATTGTACATAATGCTGCGTGAGAATAATTCGTCAGGAATAAATGGTCGATCAACAACATTTGATGGGAGTATCTGAAAATCTTGGTCGGTTGTGGTGTCGGCGGAGATAGGAACTATCTGTATTTGAGTCGGTGGAGCGATCTCTAACCCTGCTGCATTGGCCGGTTTATCTGAGACCAGCTCTCTTTGAAATATCGGCCGCTGAGTACTCCGCGCGATCATCGATAGAAGGCGAAGCTCACGCGGACCATACCGCTCCTCGAGATGTCATAGAATGATACGGCTGCGGCACCGCTCGTGGTAATAATGCGCCGGAGTCATGAAGGGCGGTGAAGTGGGGTAATCTCCGATCAATCATGGACTCCTACATCTGAGATCTGACCCTGTTGTGTAGGGACATCGTAGAATGACTCCTAATGAAAGTCCCTCGAATGTAGTGCAGTATTCCTCGGAATGGGGTGCCTTACGAGACAAGCCTCTTACGAGTCTGGGCGGGTGACAAGGCGGCGATGATGTCGCCTCCGCGGCCCGATATTATTTGGAGATGGGTGGGGCGGGAGGAAGATGACTGTAGGGGCTTTGATGCGGGCAGCTTGGAAGTAGAGCCCTCTAACTCTCCTCGAGTGCAGTGATGGGGCTCGAGGTCCCGGTCAGGTGTGCGATAGGCAGAAATCCACCGAGGCTCCTCGAGGTGTTTTTCAGGGACCGGTGATGAGAGTGCTGGAGCGGAATGGGAGGCCCAGAACTCTAGATTGTCTTGAATCGGCTTATGGCCGAGAGCGGGACCCACCTCGTCACGAACCATCTTGAAATGTAACTAAAATCTTGGAAGAGGTCTCGACTCAGCTGAGAATGTTGAGGCTACGTATCTACGGGCGAGAAGGAGGCTCATTTGGGCGTGAGTCTGCGAAATTGGAAGACTAACGAGGCTCAGGCTGCGAGGTCCTGCCGACTGTAATAGCCAAATAAGGCTCGGTAAAGGACCCGGCTTGGGCGGGGGCCTGACTAGGCTGAACCAATGGCCAGAGGTCTGAGGGCGCGTAGAGACGCAATGAAGGCTCGGCAGTGGCTAATGGTGGCAGTGGCAGTGAACGGTCGAGGTGCGCGCAGTGTGAAGCGAGACAGTGATGGCTAAAATACAGCAGAGACTAGGAGATCAAGGAATTTGCTGCTGTTCTGACTGACGGCTTGGAAGGGCTCAACGGCAGTAGTAGCTTTGGTCACGGCTAACGGCCGGCGATGGCGAGATGGCGGGAACAGCGTGCGGCGGAGCGAAATTTGGGAGACTCAGGGCTTCGTTGGGAGGGAGAATGTGAAGTGGCAAAATGAGCAACCCCCTCTCAGGTTTAAATAGGCGTTTGGCGGTAGCGAGGAATTCTCCTACACCGGTTTTAAGCTGTTTTAGCGGGTGGCTAAATCGATTATTCACACACATATCGAAATTTCAGTAGTTAAATATTGATATTATAAGAAATAAACATTATTATATAAAAAATATTATATATAAAACTATAATTAAAATTGAATTCAAAATACTATAGTATATTAACAAAATTACTAAAAAGAGAAAAACTGCTAATTTAGGAAACTTTCGAAAAATAGCTGAAATTATCAAAATTAACTAAATTGAGCCAAGCAAAATTGTGGAGCGCAATTCGGTTTAGGAACAAAAACAGTTCAATTTCAAAAATTTACTCAAGGAAATTCGAGGAGAATGATCTCCTCGACCCACTGCGATAGCTGAGTTGATTCCATTGTGTTGGGTGTCCAATTGTTGAAGTGGTCCTCACTGATGGCTTTTGAATTGATCAAATTGTATGCGGTTGGTGTTGATGGCGGGACGAAATCTGCGCTTCATCTCCTTGGTGACTATTCCATGTAGTTTCTGGGCACTTTGTTTTCTGCCTGCGACCATTTGAAACAACTTCATGAGAAATTTGAATTTCATGTTCTATAGTAACTTGCTTGTTGTTAGGATGAAAGATGTTTAACTTCCATAGTCATTGCAAAGGTAAGTTATGACTCCATTCGAATGATTGATGATTGCATTGGTATCAGCGTAAATGGTCTTCCTAAAATGATTGGTACATGATTGGGTTCACTTGCAATTGGCTCAATGTCAAGCACCACAAAATCTACTGGATAGTAGAATTTGTCTATTTTCACCAAGACATCCTCAACTATCCCCTTAGGGATTTTCAACGTCCCCATCGGCTGATGATAGTGTGATGTTGGTAGGTTTAAGTTCACGAGACCTAGCTGGCAGCGGGAATCGGCCGATGGGATTCCTGGCGGCTCTTTAGATCAAGTAATGACTTGTCTATGCAATTCCCACCAATATTGATTGAAATTGTGGGAGATCCTGGATCCTTGTATTTGACTGGTTTCTTACTTTGGATTATGGCACTGACTTGTTCAGTAAGAAATGCCTTTTTCTCAATGCCTAATCCCTTCTTGATTGTGCAAAGATCTTTCAAAAATTTTGCATAAGCAGGGACTTGTTTGATTATGTCCCGATAAGAGGTATGTTAACCTTCACTTGGCTTAAGACCTCTAAAATGCACCAGCCTGGCTGAGATGCCTTAACTCTTGCCTCTAAGTGCTTGTGAAATGGAGGGGTGGTATGCGGTATTTCATTGAATCCTCCTTTAGGAGAATATGCTTTCAGCAATTCTTCTCCTTGCATGGATTTTTCAACGGGTTTTGGCATGGGAGCGTCTGACCTCTTTTCACTTCTCGGGAGTAATTATAGCCTTAACCTCATCCGTTCCCGGGTGTTGGATGACCCGACCTCATAAGTTCCCTTAGGATTTGGAAGTGTTTGAGAGGAAACCTCCCTCTTTCTTGTACCTCATAATGACTTGTTGATTTGGTGATTCGATCTTGTAGGTTATCAATTTTAAGTTTAGATTGCTCTCAAGCCCATCTATTCTCTTATTCAGTGTGCTTTCTACAGTATCAATCCTTTGTGCTAGTTGCACATTAATTCCTTTTTGTTCCTCAACAAAGTTGCCTACCACCTTACTCAAATTCAATATGGCTTGTTCCACTGGAGAAGAGGATGGTGGCTGTTGTGGTTGTGAGGGCGAACTAAGGCGAGGTTGTTTTAAGGGGTACATAAGCGGGGTTGGGTCTCCATGAGAGGTTAAGTGATTCCTCTGATGGAATTGTAGGTATTACCATATGGGGCATTGGGTTGTGGTGGCTTGTATTGACTGCAGTGTTGCACATTCGACATCCGTCCTTCCTTGTAGGGGCCATTGGACCTTTGTTCCTCTTGGATGTACGGGGGATTGAGAATTAGTGCAAGGATTGCTTTGTCTGATGTTTCGATCCTTTGTGCCCCATTAGACCTTTTTCCTTCAGCTCCTCCTTTCCTAGCTAAGGTTGAAATCTAGCTTTCATTTCCTATACTCGTGGTCTTGTATGATCCCTCCTCAGGGTTGCAGAGGCCTCATTGTTCCATTTCCTAGGGTTTGGCTCATCCCAACCCTTAGAAGTTTCAACCACGTAATTTAAGAAATCCATGGCTTAGTGGGATGCTTACTCGAAGATCTCCTCCACACATGGTTTCAGCTGCCTCATGGCGGAGACATACCACCATAGAAGTGGTTTGCTAACATCCATGTCAGGCCCATGGTGTGAATGCTGCACTAATGGTCTCCATAAATCTCTCCCAACAACGGTAAAACCTCTTCGCCCATCTATTTGCAAAGGTGTAAATTTGTCTTTTCAATTATTAGTCTTGTGACGAAGAGCAACTGGGGAGTGCTGCGGCCATTGTTTGTATGGTTACAGGCCTCGAGTGGGTTTGCGAATCTTGGCCTTGTCACTTTAATGTCGGTGGAAATGCTTTTAGCTTGAGCAAATCCATGTCCATCATACCTTCTACGAAGGTAGTGCAAACCTCCTCAAAATCCCTAATATGAGTGTATGGATTTTCATTTTCCATACTACGTATTATGTGGGAGTAGAGTACAAATATGGCCTCACTACTACATCTTCGACGGGAGGAATGATACGGGATGGGGCACTAACTCTGGGAGGTGGATGTGATCCCTCATGGTTCTATAGGTATTGGATTCATTGGGGTTCAGTGACTACGTTCTTTAGGTAGTGGATCCATGGTATCTGTGTGTACCATGACTTCTTGGCTAGGTCGGGTTGTGTCGCGATTCTATACGGAGTCTTCCTAAAGTTCCTCTTTGTCCAGTACTTTGCATACTAGCTGTTACCCAAAGGCGAGACACAACAAAGAGCACAAATCCAACTTTTAAAGGTTAAAATTAGCTAACGAAAAAATGAAGCTTAATGAAAAGCAAAACGGTGCGGTCTTTGCAGTGGCTGGCGATTCTGTATTGGGTTACAAAAGAGCTAAAGGTTACCTTCACTTTATGATGTTGATCACAGGTTCACTTCAACTTATCCTTCGTAGTTTGGCACCATCCCGACCATGGCGCCATTTGATTCGTGCACAGTAGGCTGACTTCCGTCAGCAAAATTTATATACACCTAAGTTCCTCTGCGCGTGATCAAAGCTCTTTGCGGTATAGTGGTCTGAGGTCGAACACGAGGATGGGTTTTTCATCCTAGGAATGGTTGCATAAGTGCAAGAAGGTAAGGCTTTCTATTTGGACTTTTTGGATTTTTTTTTTCAAAGCGGTGGAAGTAGTTTAGCTGGCGAGAAGTGTAAGCGAAAATAAAGTTTGAAAGTTAACTTTGAAGATTTAGGTCACTAACTTGGTAACCCAGGAGCGAACCACAGTGTCCTCGGGTTTTATCCTCGCGTTATGACAAGCAACCACCTGGTCAAGCCTGCAAGCCGAGATCTATGTTTAACTATGAAACTAACCTAGAAACCACTCCTATTTGAGTTAACACAGGTAACATGCATCTATGGCCCTTTTCAGTTTGAAACCCTAACATTAAATATCATCTCAGAGGCTCGTAAAGACCATCTAATGAACCACAGTGCATCTAGCAATAAGTATGCACTGTATCCTGAAGCATGGTAAGTATGTGAATTAATACGTTGTCTTGTTAACCCTATTTTGAGAAGATAGGGCCATAAACACAGTACCTATAGCTTTTAACACAAGAGGACAACATGCATATGCCCTTGCTTAAGGCTGAGCTTCTTACTCTTGAGAAAGAAGACTTGCTTAAGCATCTCTTGAGTTAATAAATCTCGAGGGTAATTTGTGACCAAATCAGGAAAGAGGAGAGAGAAGAGAGAAAAGCAAAACCCTAATTAAACTACGAGACAAAAATAAAAACTTACCAAAAAAATTGTTTCCTTCATTTCTTCCTTTCTTTGTTGCTTAGGGTTACAAAATGGGAGGGGGCTTATATAGGCCACCCAATGTATGAAAATACCACAAAAGCCTAACAATTTGGCTAATTTTAGGGACAAGAGAGTAATACACCAAAATTGAAGTCGGTTGCATTAATTACAAAAACATGACAAGGCGGTAAATTTATTTGCCCCTGGCGAAAATTCGCTAGCTAAATCACGAATAAGCGAAATCAAAATTTTAAGCTAGGCATAGTTGATTTAAGCTAGCTAAGCGAAATTCGCTAACAACAAATTATGTGAGTAGCGAATCTTTAAAATTTATGGAACGATGCATAACGAAATTTTAGGTCTAGCGAAAAAATTAGCGATTTAATTAAGATTGAAATTTTTGCTAAAGGTTCGAAATTTCGCAATCATGAGTATTTCGCAATGCTTAGAAATGCTGAGATTTCTTGATTCATCAACGCCTTCCTTCACATCCTCTTGCATGAGTTTTCATCACTTTGCCTTCATTCTTTTTCTTTGATTTTGTTGTTGATGGCGACAATTGGGTTCCCCCGATCTTCATGATTCATCATATGTCGATATTGAACTCCCAAAGTACGTAAAAACCTGCAAAACAACCAAAAATAACCTCTAAACGGCATAAAGTGATACTAAAGAGAACGAACACTTCAATTGGCAGTGACGATTGGCACAAAAAACACTCGAGGCTATCTAAAATAGGGTTCAAAAACTGCTTTTGGAAAAAACTGTCATTGTGACTAAAATCAACCTATGAAAAACTTGTGGATATCGGGTGACCCAATACCGCACTGTTTTGTCCCATTTACTAAGATCCATAATTTTAACAAAAATCGGACAAAGTCTCCTTTGTACGGGGAGCTCTATCCAAAATCCAACCTATACAAAACACTAGCAACTTATGGCCCAGTAAAGGCCCATTATCTAATGACCTCATTGGGTCCACTCATGAGTAAAAAAATTGACCACATAGGGTCCATTTATCCATGTTCATTTAAAACATACAAAATTATATTTAAAACAATTCATAAGAGTTTAATTACAACACTCTTACAAATATTACACATTAGAACAAGATTGTTCCAAAATATTTTATAAAATGGTAACAAGGCCACATGTCAACCTTCTTCACGATTGAGCCTCGAGATAGGCGTAGATCCATCGATGTGCATCTTGCCTGTAATGTTTCCCATATAAGGTGAGTACCTTGATTAAATTAAAGCTTCTAGAGGGCTCATACCCGCTAAGTGCACATGTAATGTGGTCATGTTCAAAATTCACACATTCCCGAACAAGATTATGGAATCTAGGTTGGAATTCTACATGCCATAAGATGAGATGAGATTCAACCCTTCAATACCGTACGTCATCTTGAGAACCACCACCCAGTTCTTACCGACTCCTATCACATAATGCCAAGCCCATGCGTGATAAAATCCATCATTTATGGATTACATCCAATGATCATTTTACAAAACAAATTCATTTGTTTTCAAACCAAAAGCTTTTTGGATGTTACACATCAATGATCATTTATATTCAAAACCATGTGTCTTTTACGGGTAACAAATTTCTAGGGTCTCACGCGAGCCATAAACCTTCACCACCTTTCCGCGGGCTTTCATCGTTGGACACATATATATGACCAAAATCGCAGGGGCTTTCACCGAGGGGATATCTATCTACTTGCTATTAGTGAGCATATTTCATTTTCATGTATACAGTGCGACCACATTGGCGTTGTCCCACCTTCTGAGCCTGATGAAACACAAGCGTAATGTGATTATGCATGCATTCCACACCCATTTCATGTGATGTCCCCATGCATATGCAATACGATGTGCCATTTCATGCCTATACCATGTCACATATATGATAGATACTACATGGACAAATTCTACTCATACATATCACCCACATGCATCATGGACAATTATATCGATCGGCCTCTAAAATTTCCAAGCGATCACACATTTCATGTCAATATATTTGTACATATATCAACATCAGCAAGTCATCACCAACAAAGCAATGACATACTTTATCCTCTAAGCCAGAATTGACATAACATGTCCACAAATATCCTACAAACAAGCCATACAATGACATATCCATACACAAACTCTGTCATGTATTTGATGAGGGCACACATATTGACCTCTAATCAATTACACTGACATGTAATTCAAACTCAAAAGCGGCAGCAACTTGATCCTTAAGACAAGTTGCGGCATAGAGATGCCCACAAAACATTCCACACAACAAGCCATAATAGACCACTGGATAGTTATGAACTAAATTCTAAAACTAGTCCCCTAATAGTCCCAAAATCTAGACATAAACCATTAAAAAGGCAAAGCTATAGTAGTCCCGGAAAATGGACCATAACTTGAGCTGTGCAAGTCCAATTTGGGTGATTCAAAAGCCTCAATCAAGTTTATAGATGCATATATAATTTCCGTGAATAACACTAGTCGAATTCTTCTTTTTCCGGGTCAAATGTCGTTACAAAAATCTAGACTTTGTATGGGATCAAACGGGCGACTGTAAAGTCGGAAAATGGATCTGCCTTTCGAAGTTATAAGGGTTCAATTTGGGTGATTCAAAATCCTAACATCAATTTCTTAGATACAGCTACAATTTCCATGAAGGACACTAGTCCAATTTCCCCCTTTTCCTAACCGACAATCAGTCTCAAAATCTAGACAGTATGTAAGGTCAAAACATGGCAGCTTGTGGCAGTCCTGAAAAATGGACCATAACTTAAGTTATAGAGATCCAATTTGGGTTATTCAAAAGCCTAACCTCAAGTTCACAATTGCAGCTACAACTTTCAAGAAGAACACTAGTCCAAATTCCCTCATTTTCTAACCAAAATCAGCCCCAAAATCTATAGATCATATAGGGTCAAAATAGGGCACTATTCCCTCATCCCCAAAATTTTGCCAAACAGCCCCTTAGGGAAAAACACGGCCAAACAACCCCTTAGGGCATAAAACACAACCAAACAACCCTTAGAGTGGAAATAAACCAAAGTAGGAAGAGTCCCTACCTCTTGGAGAGTAGAAGAATCGAAGGAGGTCTCGAGAACACCTCCTAATCTCGAAAAATTCGATTTCCCGAAACCTATTCCTTTAGACCTTTTGTGAAATCCCTTCTTTTTGGTACCCACACAAAGCCCTCGTCAAGTAGATGAACTTTCGTTCTTGGTTCGACGAATTCCGATAGACGAAACTCCGTAGATTGAAAAGAAAAGTCTTGGGAACTCTTTTTCTCTCCTCTCTTCCTCTCTCCTGTCTTGGAGAAAATGGGTTCCCCTCTCTGATTTCTCTTTGCCAAAATTAATGCATACAGATGAATGTAGCCCACATCACGCCACGTGTCCTTGACTTATCTTGGTAAGTTTTTGTCCCGAAATAATTTATTTCGTCCCTATTTAAGTTCAATTTATTTTAAATAAACTTTACATAATTTATTTTCCACTTTTGAGAATTTTCTCAAAAAATCACATTTTAAGTCCAATAGAACAATACTGAAAATCGTGAAAATTCTATTGTCTCATAATTTAACAAAATTAAATGCAGGTAACTGGGTTTTGGTCTGATCCAGCGGTGAGGCGGATTTCATCGTGAGATCTAGAAAAGTACTATTATGACAATTTATCATTTTGTTCTTTTTTAGAAAAAATCAATTTTTCCTTGGTTTTACATTTCAACTTGAGTATGAGGCTAAGGTAGCAGTACCTGGGCAGGGACATGGGCTGAGCAGGACATTTATGGTGCATACAGTACGATGTCACGACCCCAGTATCAGGCTTAGGTATACAAGTACCTAGGGCAGGGGCATGGGCCTAGGCTGGGTTTATGGTGCATTTTGATGCGTGATGGCAGTGTCGGAGCTTAGATATCTACGAACACCTAGGGCTTGAATTGGGCATGGGTCTAGGACATGCAATTCTGTATAATATAGGTTTATGCACAATTAGCGATAGATCCCAGTACTTTATAGCTTGGTAGCTCCAGGAATAGGTATCTTGATGCCAGACTTGATGGGCATGGGTTTGCTAGACCATTGCATTCATTGTCCGTTTAGGTGTTTTGTACTACGTGATTGTGTATTATTTACATATTACGTGGATTATACATGGTAGAATGTATGCGGAAAAGATGAACACTAGGGTTAGGGAACGCATAACCTAAGGGTTCGGGAGGAAAATGGATAGGCCAGTTAGTTTAGAATTGTGAGGTTTATTAGTATTTGGCACGTACCTTGCTAGTTGAACAAGAGGGATCTCAAGTTTATGGAGATTACCTCCGTGCCAGCAGGATAAGGCTAGTGCATTGCAGGCGAATCTAAGTATGGTGGGATTTGGTCAGCCTCAGGAACTTGGAGCAATGACATCGGAAGGAAGTTTTCATTAAATATTATTTGGCAAGTAATTCGACATCTGCTGGAAACATAAAAGTGAGTTCATATTGACACAGGGAACAATGACGGTGCTCAAATAAGTGGCTAAGTTCACTGAATTAGCGCTTAGTGATGATTATCTTAGCCACATACATAGCGAAAGTGAGAAAGTTGAGGATGGTGAAATTGTCCATCAGGGTAGAGTAATGGGACTCTACCGAGCCACGAACTCGATGGATCAGACAACTATGACCATTGAGAGGAGTGGGCAATTACAGGGCAGCCCGGGATGCGGTGTTAAAGATATGTGAAAAGTTTTGGCAAAAGGTTTAGGCTGAAGAGCCGTTGCATGTGAGTTCTCCACAAGGCAGATGTGCGTTGATGGGTCATGTTAGGGTTGCTGAGTTTAGAGATCTGGGATTCTACTCTATTGTGGATCTTAGGGTCATGGACATGTCGAGGGATTTGATGTCATCCTTGGGATGGGTGGTTGGCAGCATCAAGTCGTCATTGATTGTGATGGTGAGGTTATTACCTGCGGATGGTAATTGTTTGTTTGAGAGATGGCATGATGTTTACTGGCCATATCTCTGACTCTATATGTTTACATGCATTTGATGTTGGTTAGTAAGCCTTACCAGGACAAGATGAATGAGAGTTGGGCCTACCTCGGGTGGTTTATTGAGTGCGATGTTTTTGTGTCAGACTACGGGACTACCTGTTAGCAGGGATGTGAACTTCACCATTTGAGGTTACACCTGGTACATCTCTTTCTACGACTCCGTAGAATGGCGTCTGTGGTTACCAAGAACTCAAGGTCAAATTCTGAGGAATTGTTAGATATGGGTTTTATTAGACTAAATGCTATACAGGGCGCTCAGGTATTGTTTTCCGAGGAAGGATAAGACTCTTTGGCTAACCATAGATTATCGGAGTTAGATAAAGTTCTGTCAGGAATAGATGCACCTTGCAGTTGATGATTATGTTTGATCGAGTTGAGAGGTGCGAGTCTACTCGAAGATGAATCTCTGCCTTGGTTACCATCGAGTTGAGGGGTTAGGAGACGGATATCCACACAAGGCGGCGTTCGGGACGTTATGGGCGTGAGTTGCAGTGTTGCATATTGGATTGTGATGGCAATGGAATTCATGGATCTTATGCCTAGGTGTTTCCTAACCCTACCTAGATGAGTTTATTGTGGTTTTAAATGGGCGACATCTTGATCTACTCCAAGTCTCAGGAGGGTTATACAGACACTTGATTGTTATAATGACAGAACATGTTAATGCTAAATTAGGTAAGTGTGAATTTTGAAACTGCGAGGTGAGATTCTTAGGGCACATGGTATTGGTTTTGGGGGTATACATGGACCAAGAGAAGTTGAGGCAGTTATGAGTTAAGAGAGACCGAAGTCAGCCTTCGAGATACATAGTTTCTTAAGATTGGTAGGGTACTATAGGAGGTTCATTGAGGACTTCTCCCGATTAGCTGCACCTATGACGAGATTGACCCGAAAGGAGGTCAAGTTTGAGTGGAATGACTTGTGAGGAAGAACATTTAGGGAGTGAAAATGGAAACACATGTCTTATTCGGTAGTCCCACCAGGGCGGTATAGTGTCATGGAGTGATGCCTCGGCCAAATTTGGGATGTGTTTTGATGCAATTCAGGAGGGTTGTGGCTTATGGTTCTCGGCAGTTAAAGAACTACGAGCAGAGTTACCCCACGCATGATATGGAGTTAGCAGCCATTGTCTTTGCTTTGAAGACTTGGCACCACTACCTATACGGTGAACAGTTCAAGGTGTTTTCAGACCACAAAAGTCTGAAGTATATTTTCACACAGCGGGACCTCAACACTGAGGTATACGGTGGATAAATGTCGGATTACACGATTTCACTTTTGCATTACACGCCTTGATAAGGAGAAAATGCGGTGGATGGTGCACTCAATAGGAAGTCTTAAAGAGTATGTTGGATAGTGGTTTTCAGTGAGTAGTCTTTCAGGCTGTGGATAATTATGTTGTGATTACAATGATCATGCTCAAGGTACCTTAGACAGTTTAGTGGCTACACCTTCCTCTTGAAACACAGTGATTGGAGTCTAAAGTGCAGTTTCTGAAGATATTGTCCCATAAGGGCGGGGTATAGATGATCTGGGAGCACAAAGGTTGGGTGTTCACCTGGATGTGATCTTGGTATAGGGAGTAGTTGCTTGGCTCCCAGTTGGTAGATACGAAGAGGAGATCCCAGAGTTCCTTATCTCATTCTTTGTGTGTCAGAGTGGCATGAAAGATGTACCATGATCTTCGTGGCGTATTCACATAGTGGGATGAAGAAACCGTTGGATTTCGTGTGATGTCTCACATGTCGGCCGGTAAAGTGCGACACTAGAGCCGGCGGGATTACTCCGACCTTTGGAGGTGGCTGAGTGGGAGTGGGAACATGTCATGATGGACTTTGTGACTCGCTTGCCATTGAAATCGCGAGGGCATGATGTGGTGTGGGTGATCATGGACCGTCTTACTAAGTTGGCACATTTTCTAGCTGTGTGGATGACCTTCACATTAGAGGATTTCGGTAGGTTGTATATACAGGAGATAGTCCGATTATATGGAGTGCCAGTATCTATAGTATCAGATCGGGATCCCAAGTTTACGACTCATTTTTAGAAGAGTTTTGATGCATGGGTTCTGATTGATGATGAGCATAATTTTCATCCCGGATGGATGGTCGAGTCGAAGGACTATCAAACTTTGAAGGAGAGACATGCTGCGACCATGCGTCTTAGATTTTAAGGGTGTAGGGAAGGCATTTTTCTTAGTGGGTCGTCATACAACAAGAAGCTGTCAGTAGGCATACGGATAACGCCCTATGAGGCACTATATGGAAGGTCATGTCGATCTCCAGTTTGTTGGACGGAGGTGGGGGAAGGACCCTCTACGGGCCCGAATTTGGTTAGAGACACCTCTGAGAAGGTGGTTGTGCTGGGACGTCTTCTCACGACTTAGATCCGATAAAGAGCTGTCTTAGTGAGACGATGGCGACCTCTGCAGAGATTTGAGGTGGGAGATTATGTCCTCTTAAAGGTGCTAAGAGAGGAGTGGTGGGATTAATGTGAGGAAATCTATCGGCCCGAAGTGGGCCCTTTGAAATTTTCGAGAGGGTTGACACGATTAACTTCTGGAGTTGAAGCGCCTCTTGCGAGTTTAAGTGTCATGCAGTGTTGTGTCTGCATGCTCAGGTACACTCTGATCAGGCTCATGCCAGTGATCAGGGGTGAGCTTGTTGTTAGTCTTGATGGAACCTTTGAGAGGGCCGATGCGTATCATGGATAATGGGATCATGTTTTCTGTTGAAGACTATGAAGCCAAATATGAAAATTATTGTGGTAGCATTGAGGAATTGGAAGGCGACACTGGGACATGAAGACACCATGAGTGCCAACTATAATTTCTTGTTTGAGGAAGGAGGTATGTTTTTAGCCATGGATATAAAATGGTTATTGCATATGCATGTGATTGTGTATGGTTGTGTGTGGGAATTTCGGGACGAAATTTTTTTAAGGGGGAGAGAATATAAAACCCGAGAAAATTTGAATTTTTCTGAAAAATGGCAAAACGGTATATTGTCATAATAGTACAGGTTGCAAACCTGGAATTTTTCTAGATCTCGGATGACGAAACAAACCTCACCGTTGGATTTGTCTCACAAAATCTGATTACCAGTAATTTCGATTAAATTATAGACAGTTAGGATTTTCCACGATTTGGTATCGGTGTCAATGAACCTTAAAGCAGGTTTTGGCTTCAGTGAAAATAAATTAAGTAAAGTTCTGGGCAAATAAATTGAACTTGAATCGGAAGAAACGAAATAAATTGCGGGCCAATGGACTCGGATAAGTCAATTGCAAATTAGGCGTGATGTGGGGCCCACAAGTCTAACATAAACATTAAGTTAGAACAAAGAAGAAATTGGGAGAGAGCCCGTTTTAGGCAGTCACGTGGGAAGGTAGAGAGGAGAGAAGAGGTTCCTAAGACTTCTCTCTTCATTCTGGGAGATTCAGTCAGTTTAGATCGTTGGACCAAGAAGCGAAAAGTTCATCTACTCGACAGGGGGCTACATGGAGTACCAAAAGGAGGGATTTCACAAAGTCTAAGGAAGAGGTTTGGAAATCTAATTTTTGGGATTAGGAGTGCTCACAGAGACCTTCTTGGTTCTTGTAGAGAGGTGAGTTTTCATAATTTGGTTTATTTCCCTCTAAAAGGCTTTTGGATTTTGTGTTTTATGCCTAAGGGGCTGTTTGGCTATGTTTTGCTAAGAGTTGGGAAAATTTTGAGATGAGAATAGTGCTATTTTGTTGTCCCCATGTGATCTAGATTTTTAGGCTAATTTCGGTTAAGAGGGAATTTGGATGAGTTGTTCTTCTTGAAGTGCTACAATTGTGAGCAGAAGTGCATTTTGAATCACCCAAATTGGACTCTATAGCTCAAGTTATGGTCCACTTTTAGAAATTGCCATAGGGCATACTGTTTGACTCTACATCTTTGTTAGATTTGGGACTGATGATTTTGCTCTCGAGGAAAATGGGAAATTGGACTAGTGTCCTTCATGTAAATGGTTATCTGAAACTTGATATTAAGCTTTAAATCACCCAAATTGGACTATCTATATCTTGAAGTTATGGTCATTTTAAGGCTGCCCTGTTGCCACGAAACCATCTGCTGTCTAGATTTTAAGTCCGAGTTCATAAAAGGAGAATTTGGATTCAATATCCTCGTGGAAATTATATTCACCTTTAATAAACACAGTGTGAGCTTTTGAATCATAGAATGAACCTATCTGATTCAAGTTATGAATCCATTCGAGGCTGCTAACAGGATTGTTTTAATGGTTTGTGTCTCGATTTTGGGACTATTAGGGGACTAGTTTACGAGCGGGTTTGGACTATCAGGTTATCATGCTATGGCTTATTGTGTGGAATGTTTTTGCAGAATCTCTATGCCACAGGTGGTCTTGAGGATAAAGTTGTCATTTCTTGAGTTTGAATGACATGTGGTGATGATTGATTAGAGTCGATATACTGTGCTAATGTATTGACATGTGATGATTTTGTATGGATGATCATTGCACTGGCTTGTTTATGAGCTATTTATGGGCGTATTCATGTGTAATTTGGCTTAGAAGATAAAGTATGTCATTGCTTGGTTGGTGATGACTTGTTGATGTTGATATATATGTGTGCAAATATATTGATATGAAATGTGTGATCGTTTGGAAATTTTATGCTGATTGATATAATTGTCTATGATGCATGGGTGATATGCATGAGTAAAAATTACTCATATACGCTTGTTCATCATATATGTGACATGGTATAGGAATGAAATGACACATTGCATTGCATATCCACATGAACATCGCATGAAATGGGTGTGAGTGCATGGTTATAATCAACACTATGTTTGGTGTTTCATTGGGTGGGCTCGGTACGGTGGGACAATGTCCAACAGGGTTGCACGGTTGTATACATGAAAATGAAAATATGTGTCGAGTAATATCAAATAGGGATAGATACCCCCTCGAGTGAAAGCCTCATTATTTTTTGTTTTACATGTGTCCAATGGTGAAAGCCCGTGAAAGTGTAGGAAGGCTGGCTTTGCGGTGAGACCTCGAAATTTACTGCCATAAAAAGGCACATGGTTTTGAATATCAATGATCATTGATGTAACATCCAAAAGATTTGGTTTGAAAACAGTGATTTGTTTGTAAAATGATCATTATATGTAATCAAGAAATGATGGATTTTATCACACATATGCTTTGGCATTGTGTGATAGGAGTCGATAAGAACTCGGGTGTGATGCGGTCATTGGGACTGGGGCATGATGCGTGATTGAGTCTCTTCTCATCTAATGGCATCTTAAATTCCAACAGATTCATAATCTTGTTTGGAATGTGTGAATTTTGGAACATGACCAGTGCATGCACTTAGGTGGGAGTAGCCCTTGTAGGTTACTCTAGGGCTGGCTCACCTATAGGAAATGTTCAGTGCAAGACCAGGACAACAGCGATGGACGCTCATTATTTGCAATCGTGAAGAAGAGGCAGACATGTGGCCTTCACTACCATTTGTAAAATTTTTTGGAACAATCTTGTTCTAATGTGTAATATTTGTAGAGTGCTTGTAATTAAACTCTTTATGAATTGTTTTAAATATAATTTTGTATGTTTAAATGAACATGGATAATGGACCTGTGGCCAGATATTCATTTTTTTTACTCATGAGTGGACCTGGTGAGGTCATTGTATTATATTGGGCTTCGGATGGACCATGTTGCTATGTTTTGTACAGGTTGGATTTTGGATAGTGCTCCCTGTACAAAAGAAACTATGTTCGATTTTTGTTAAAATTATGGATCATTAAATGGGGACATATGGTGCGTCTCCAGGTCACTTTCGATATCCATGAGTTTTAGTTGCCAGGTGGTGTGAGGTTTAGGGGCGTCCTGCGGCCAACATCTTCCCTACCAAGAAGTCATCTTCTCGATTTCTTCTCGCTTGATCTCATAGTTACCTTTTTCTCACATTCTTTCGTTATTAGCCTATGACAAAGGTAAGGGATAAAAGTTTCATTTTTACTGTAATACATTCAATAGTTAAAGTAGTTAATTTATTGTTATATGCTAAAACTTCACCAAATGACATCAAACCAAAAAACAAAATCAAAATGAATACACAACGAATTAGAAACACAAATAAAAACACTATTCATCTTACCTTTGCTCTGCAATATAGGGAAGAACAACCCCATGAGATCAAAGTGGGTTTTTGGAAGGATTAAGAGATGCTTTTGCGTAGTTAGGGTTTTCTTACACAACAAGGACATAGATGAGCTCCAATTGCTTCAAACATGGCGGACGAACAAAATAACTTTTTAGAGATCACAGTTGCACGTTGTTTAATGGAGGGAAGAAGGTGAGAGGCGAAAATTGCATCAACGCTCTACTCCACTTCAAACACCTCCAACATCGGGAAAGGATCCTCAGATGTTTGTATTTTTTTATTTTTTTAAAATTCTAGGTGGATGGTTGATGCGGATTAATGAGGGGCATTTTAGGTATTCTCTTTTCAATGAGTACTTTTTAATTTGATTCGCAATTATTTTCTTTCCTGGTAACCTAAACCACTTTAATCAAATTCTACATGCCTTATGTACAATTATAAACAAATTGATAAGTTAACACCCACTTTTCCCAAAGATTTATTAGAGAGAGAGAGAGAGAAAAGATAGACAAACAAGTATTGGATATGAAGATAAGTAAAACTAAGTATAGAAAAAAAAAAAGGATTTAACCTTAAATGGGGCCTGAATATCTAAACAAATTAAATATGGTGATAAGTTATATCAATATGGTTGGACAAGTCTAAAAGGAATGACTTTACCATGAATACACTTGAAGAATATAGGGATCAACTCTCTAAGTAAATGGAGATAAATGCAAATGTAAAATATAGAACGTGAGTCTCTTAAGGTCTTTTATCTCAAAGATTGCAATGGAGGTTTAGATTCCAAGGAAAATGTGGTGTTCCAGCGGAAGCTATAATGTAGATAATGTTAATTCAAGAACAAAAAGATAAAATAACTTACACAAAGATGCACAAGGATTTAACATGATTCGGCCAACCATGCCTACATCCATGAATGAGAAAGAATCTTTCTACTATACAATAGAAAATGTGAGAGATGAGCTACATGATTGGGTTTCCCGAGAGCATCTCATGTTCCCGTTTCTTGTATCCATACCTTCAGGCAACGAAATCTCTCGCTCCACTAGGTATCACCTTCTTCCTTATCTCTACAAACCCCCCGTATAATCTTTACAAGCCCATCTCTCTCTCAACACTTTTTCAAAGTCCAGAAAATGTTTATGGTATTCTAACAACACAATTCATTCATAAGGAACTAATATTACAATAATATAATGACCTAAGAATTATCCTATAAAGTATTCTTTATATATAGGAATTAGTACTAATCAGGAATTTGAGGCATATTCCCACAATCTCCACCTTGGATCAAATTCCATCATTGACTCCACCTTGAACTGAAATTACTTTTGTCTTCATCTTGTTTGCTTTGAAATATTTTGTTTTTCTAGAGATCTTCAATCTGAAGCTCTAACAATCCTCCCCTTGAACAAGTACTATTGAACCTCCTCTCAAATGATCATCCATCCATCCACTCTACGCACCTAAGTTTTCATTGGCTTCTACTGGTACAGCACATGGCTTGTATTTACCACACTGTCTCAGAGCTTGCTCTTATCTGCAATAACTCCTCTTCATCGTGGAGGCGACCAACATGTACATAGAAGATCGGGAGCACATCGCCTATTCGATGAAGGCATAGCCCTTAGGTCTTATCAAAAAATTAGAGGCTCACCACCTATGTTAGACATTAAAGTTTCACCTACATGGAAGAGTCTCAACGCTTGGCTCACGATGCCCATTGTTATACAGCGGAAGGCACTAATCTTAATGTCTTATTCAAGAATAAAAAGATAAAATAACCCCACAAAGTGCAGGTTTTAACATGGTTCAACCTGACCATGCTTACATGCGACGGAGAATCTTTCACCATATGATAGCATAGATTGTGGCCATGGCTTACAAAGCTCAGGCCTCTGGGCTAAGCGCGGAGCTTTTTATGTAAGGTGCACCCCATTTTACATATATATGCCAAATATAATCAAATATAACGATCATTTATCATGAAATATCATCAAAGTATCAATCCCGATAAAAAAACATAAACAATACCTCTAAGCATAAAAATTCACAAAACATATCATGATATAACAAATCCCACCTCGAAAGTTTCACAAAAATCCATAGAAATTATCGATAGGAGTATGTCAATATCTTGAGCATATCCTTCAAATTCATAAATCATCCAAACAAAAAAGCGCCCAATAAAATAACAATTAGTCCCACAAACAGCGATCCTCATTCATCCTCTACATCTACATAATGATCATAAATGTCAAACAGCCTTCCTCATCCTCCTCATTTGTGTCCATTTCTTCTGTCTTCATCAATTAATGAAAGAGAAGGCATGAGTCTAGAGCTTGAAGCTATGTCATTCCCCCTTGATAATGGCATCCTGCTTGAGCTTGCTCAAGCTCTAGTATCAAATCCAGGCTTCTCATCTTCACTTACTCTAGCAACATCACCCCATGTCAAGTCATCATCATCAAACACTAAATCATCTTGTGCATTTACATGATCATGAGATTTAGAACATAAAAACAATTTTTAAGATCACTGTGTAAAATAGCGTCGTTTTGGACCTTTATTAGTGGCGTTGTTTACCTGGATAAGCGACAATATTTTTAATTCTCATGCACATCCCAATAATACGTTTGAATTGCGCGATCTAAAATGACATAGTTTTTAAGCGTTTAAGTCCTTATCCAAAACGGCGTTGCGACTTAGTCCCCGAATAGCGTCGTTGAAGAACTAAAAATAAAAAAGGCCGAAAGACCGTTTATGTCACAACGCGAGACTAAAGCGGCGTCATTTTCAGTTCGCGACAGCAGGCGGTCATCCTTACTTGTCGATGATGGCGACGGAGAAAAAAAAAAAAAACGAGAAGAGAAGTAGAAGAAGAAGAGAAAGAAGAAGAGGAAAAAGACATACTTGGTCGAAGGTGCGCCAGTGAGGCCCTTTCCTGAAAGGTATCTTCTCGTGAAGCGGGCGCCACTGCATACGCCTCTGTGCCGATGAAGGGCGTCACCGGAGCTCGGGCAAGGCGCCATGATTGGGCCTCGCCTACGCCTGCGCCTAGGCACGCCTTTCATAACTATATACAATAGAAAATATTTCAGAGGTAGAACAACATATAATTGGGTTCGTGAAATATCTCATGTTTCCATACCTGAACCATGAAATCCCTCATTCTACTAGGTATCCTATTCTTCCTCACATCTCTACAAACCTCGTATAGCCTTTACAAGTCCATCCCTCTCTCATAACTTTTTACCCTCATGATCCAGAATGTTTGTAGTGATATTCCTAACAATTTTCCTTATTCTATAAGAAAATCTAATATTACAATAATATAATGACCTAAGAATTATCCTATATACAAATAAGAATTAAGACTAATTATGAATTTGAGACATACCTTATTCTTAGGTCTTATCATTTGTCTCCACATTAAATAAACCAACAATTTGTTTTCTTTTTAATCGATGATAAAAAGATAAGTATATTAAAAAAGAGGCGCTAAAGTAGCGACCCGAAAGGAACAAAGAAAAGATGTCTTACTCGAGTACAAAAAAACATGAACAAAAAAGGAGTAGGTACAACAAACTTCACTGAATTAACACCCACCCAATCAATAAATTGGACCAAGGTCATAGGACCACCCTCTATAAA
The DNA here is from genome assembly GCA_016808115.1 of Tetrastigma voinierianum. Lineage (NCBI taxonomy): Eukaryota > Viridiplantae > Streptophyta > Magnoliopsida > Vitales > Vitaceae > Tetrastigma > Tetrastigma voinierianum. Next base: position 59,012 of record JAEQBH010008577.1, read on the forward strand.
CAATTTAGCCTCCAACCAAAGGTGAATTATAGAAGAAAACTTAAGCTTTTGTACAAACAAAACTTCATCCCTAAAAGCATCATTCCTAGCCTTCCAAAATGTCCAAAAGGTGCATAAAGATCTGGCTTTCCCCACTAATCTCCAATATTTTCTTACAAAGGATCCCCCACCCTAAGAGGGTATCCTACACCGAATATTTTCTTACAAAGGATCCCTGACCTTAAGAGGGTATCCTACACAGAAAGAGGGTTTACCCAAGGGATGCCAAAAAAAGAAAAGAGCATATCCCAGAGCACTCAAGTTGAAGCATAGTGAAAAAGAAGGTGGTTTGATGTCTCCTTGTCTTCATGACATAGAGAGCATCATTATCAAGTGAATAAACCAACATTGTGTTTGAAACTGCAACATGAAACAGATTTGTCTAATTTAATTCATAGAACATCGAAATCTCCAAAAAGCATCCCATGAGAGGCCATCAACTTCTTTGAGTTTATCAACACAACAGAACAGACTGATTCAATTTCATTGGGCAAGTAAACTACACTAAGTAATGCAATTCCTAAACTAAAATCGGTTCATCAATTTGAAAATATCTGTGCAGTAATAGACTGTTCCGCCCCTGAATTCTTTCATAGAATGTGTTTTCCCACATAAACAATAAAGCTTAACAGCATGTAAAATGAATAATACTACATAATATCACAAACATGACACTCTAATTAGCATTTCTTGGAATTGCAAACACAGAAATCTTTTCCTTTTTTATCGTTAAAACCAGCAGAAAAAAAAAAATAAAATAAAAAGGATGAACCCAGTATCCAGGGAGTATACAAAGGCTTCTAAAAATTAAGACAAAAAAATGGGGGGAAAGAAAAACTATGCCAGCCCTATAATAAAGCCAATCAACTCAAAAAATCAGTAATATCAAGAGCTTGAAACTTTGAAACTGATCTTTCCCAAGACCAAAGGGCATAAACAAAATAAATTTTTATTCTTTGAGCAGGGAGCACTGCATCTTCCAAGATAGCCTTGTTTCTCTTCCTCCAAATTATCCAAAATAGACAAATAAGGGCTGCCAACAACATTATCTTGAGCTTTTTCCTAGCAAACGAGCCTTGCCACCCATCCAAAGTCACTCTAACTGAACAGAAAAGCCCATAAATCTTGGACCTTTGAACAAAGCAACCACAAATGATCAATGTTTTTTTCCTCCTTCCCATAAAGAGGGCATCTACTAGCAAGATGTCTTCCCATTTTCTTCAACTGTTCCATTGTTAATACCTTTTCCCACCAGGCTTCCCAAGAAAAGAAACAAACTTTTGTAGGATACACGAATTCCACACCATTTTTCTAGGGAACTGCCCCTCACTAACTCACATCAGCAAGCCATAAAATGACTTGACTGCAAATACACCATTGTTCTACCAACAATGACATGCAGCTTCTAATTCAGCAACTAAAAATATTTACCATTGTTTCACCAACAATGATTTTTATAGACAACGTGCCAATCAACTCCAACAAAACCACAATTTAATTATTTAACTTATAAGCATGAGCCCTGCAAAAGCAAGCTTCTTTAACAAATAAACACACAAAATCTATTCAATCTACCTGAAAAAAAGTCAAGATGGAAAATATATCCATATCATTATCCAAAGAAGGCCCCAAATTCAAAACCATTAGGCAAATATTTCCAGGCTTCACTTGCCTCACGCAGAACCTAAACCATCCCATCAAGTGGATTCTAAATGTCCTGGATATTTCAGACCAAATGAAATATTAATGAACAGTGTGACTTACATTCACTTGAATAGCTCCATCAAGATTCTCTAGAAAAAGCAAAGGAAAAAAGGGAATTTATATGAAGTGACCAAAGAGAACTGAAACTATTATTTAATGCTTCCTAGAACTGAGGGGAAATAGTTTCAACCCAGCCAATGTTAAGAAGACACACCTTACCATGAGATCAAAGAGCCTGATTAAGACCTAACCAAGTTATAAGTGATCAAATTCAAACCCTCCTCATGAAGTGGAAAATTTGACCTTATCCCAGATCAAGAAAGGAGCTTTTGTTTCTCAGCATCCAAACCAAAGTCATGTATTTATAAACACTACAATGGGCATGTGATGACATAAGTAAAAGAAACAGAAATGTTGACCTTCAGACACTCTTTCAAAGGTTTCCAGCATCAATCTGCTTAGTCCACATCAATGCTTGAGCACAAGAACACCAAAACCAAACTGCACTCAGTTACGGTACCTCAAGAGAGTCAAGAACAAGGACATCAAATTTTTACTGATCAAAGGGCTCCCAGATGGGGTTACTAAATGAGTAAATACTTCTATGATAACAAAACCAAATGCGATTCATCTCTTTTTCTGCATAAAATTTTACTTCGCCTCTACTCCAATAGATCATCACTAAGAATATCTCATCTTTGAATGCACAATGAAAAGGCTAGAACATCACCCTTTGGAACAACTACCTTATCTCCAATTAGCTATGTAAGAGCATCCAACCGATACCATTTAACAAACAACACCCATTAACCATGCAGAATTTTTTTCTACATTATACAACAGTCTTTAACATAACAAAGATTACAATGGTTGAAGTAAAACTAAAACAACAAAGGGTGTGGGGGAAGAGAAGTAAACAAAGGGTGTGGGGAAGGAGAAGTAAATACAGGGTGTGGGGGAGGAGAAGTAACACAACAATTAGAAGTGAACATGCACAAATAAACTGAATGATCTTATAGTGACAAGAAAATATATTGAATTCATATGTAACAATCCAAGATAAAGTTCTAGCCACATCAATTATTCAACTACAACATGTTTGATAAGCTTGATTCACCAGGAGCTTATGTGTGGCTTAGTAGAATGATACGAATCAACAATATTTATAACCTAACACCTCGTGGATTAGCACCAAGCTGCTATAGCCACGATTAGTTCTAGGATCGTCCATAGGGATGGGTTTTTTAAACAAATGAATGCAGTGAATTTGAGCTAGTGAATTCATTTTGGATTCAGGTTGTTATAAATAAGGTTTACGGTGAGATTGAAATCATAGCAGTGATGTAAAAATATAGAAAGAATTACCTTGAAGTGTTAGGCGACTAGGCTTGGGTTCCTAGGGCAAATGCGGGGTTCTCGGGGTCTTTTCTTCGCATTGGGGCAAATAACCTATAGTTACCCCTCAAATCGGACCACAATTTAGTAAAACCCTAACCCTCAATGCTTATCATTTGAAAATGGCATTCAATGTCCATTAATGTTCTCAGTCAATTAAAACCCTGCCTCCTTGAATCACCTTCCAATGGCTCATAATGATAACTAACCAGCATCATAGGATCTAGTAACATCCTAAGAGCGTAAAGCTTACCATATACTAACCATTCAAGGTGAATCGAAGGGATCGAAACCTAAAGTTGAAAGAGAGAACATCAACGGAAGAGAATACCTACTTTGGAAACGTGAGAGCCTCTGCGTTACCACAGGTTCCCTTGCCCAGTGCCCTCTACTTTAAGGAAGGAGGGAGTTTAGCCACTCATCTTATGAGTTGTCATCCTTAGAGGGTGTGTGGCTAGTGAGAAAGTGAAGGAAAATGAAAGAAAATCCAGAGAGAAAAACACGAGGCATCTTTAGGAAGCTTTTCCAATTTCAATTAATGAATAATTACAAAGTCTTGTCTCTAGCATATATGCCATACCGCATATACAATTTACCAAAATATCAAAAGAAAATCACTATTACTTAGGGACAAATTTGGAAGAGATAAAAAAGAGTACAAAAGAAAGTCAACAACGAGACGACGAATTCACGGGTTGCGAAAGATTAGCGACCACTGCGAAATTTCTGTTCTGAAATTTCTAACCTGCCCGAGGAGATTTCGCGGGACTCTGATTTGCAGCCCTTGAGAGTACCGGGGTTGTTTAACTAACTCTGCCTTTGCTTCTCTTCTTCCAATTTTTATCTGACTTTGATTTCCAACTGATTCCACAGTGATTGAGTGCTCCTTAACCTTAGCATAAGCGCGTAGCTAGAAAACTACAAAGTGCAGCCATAAAATATGATCGAGTAGCATAGTTAGGTCCTTAACATGCCAGCAAGGTTAGTGGGTTGAATTACTATACGAAAGTGTTCAAACACCTTAGTAATAAGAGTGTAAAAAAGCAGTCTTGTTTAGGTAGTAATCCTCTCCCCAGCCCAGGCACATCGCTAGTCCCTTGCTTGATAAAGGAAAGAAGAAATAGAAAGCAAAAACAAGATCAGCTATATATATGTCGACAAAAATGATGTTTAAAAAACAAATGAGGATGTGCAACCTTGACAAAGAGTCACCAAAAGCTTACTTGACAACTATCTCAGGAAGATTGTGTGCTATGCAAAATCAAGTATCAAAAGAGGTTCAACTCTTAGAGAACCAGCTTTGATGCCTTCCACAGCCTAAGTGTTTGGTTTGATTAGGTTTCAAAAATAGTAATAATATTGTTCTCTCCCCCTCCCATTAGCTCTTGTCTAAACCTAATAGCTTAACCAACCTCAATAGATCAGGACCCACTTTTATTCTACAACTTTTTTTTTTTTTTTTTTGTAGGGGTGCAATGCTGAGAGTATCGAATTCACACTTGTCCATGTAACGGGGGTCCGCGACTCGACGATTAAGGTTTAGGGCATCAAGTCATAAGGATCTCTCAACCACTAACTCTTTAGGTTTCACCTCGAACTTTTAATGAATTCGAAACTCCAACACCTACAATTCGCTAAACTCCACCTATTCACCCATGTAACGAGCACAAAGTCGGTGACTCCTAACCAATTGGTTTAGGACACCGGGCTTTAAAGACTTTCATCATATACCCCTCGGACCGTGCTCTGGTTTCAAAGCAAAGTGTCACCATTTTTTTGTTTTCTTTTCTTTTTCTTTTTCTTTTCTCTTTTTTTTTTGAAAGACTCATTGGTCTTTTATTGAAGTCCCAGGCACATTAAGGTGAATTGAATCTTTGGGCGGACTTTGCGGGGCTTAGGAGGCAAGACAGGTTTCGACATCATTGAGAAACCTAATCTTATGATTATTAGTTAGTTCAAAGTGGAAGAAAAGGTTGAAAACAATAATAATTTCAGCGGTTATCAACTCAGCTAAGCATAACCACGATTCTAGCATCAACGGTGTTGGAGCATTATCTCGATTTCTCTATCTTGCCAATTTGGGCAAAAAAAAAAAGGTTGTAAATGCCTTAAGCTTTGCCAGCATGTCTTGAAACTAAAGACATACTTATACTTGTAAAAAAAAACTAGCTGCTAGCAAGTCATTCAACTACACAAAAGGACTTGCTCAAAACAAAAGCAAAATTATAACATAAAAGCCACTTCCTTCATTAATTCTCCCCCCCAACCAAATATCGCATTGTCTTTATTAAGTGCGGGTGGAAACTTAAAGAAGGAGTGCTGCCTCAGTATTGGTAGGGAGGAATGTCATCCTCATTACGGAGATGGCTTGATTGCTAGTGAGGCTGCGGGAAGGCGGAGTTGGGGAAGAGACTATTGTTATTTATTCTTCTTTGCAAGGAGGTCCTAATTGGTGCAAAGAGGGTCGGGTTTCTTGGTGCTCACTTTGTTGCTTCAGGCTGAGCTGAAGATGGTGAGGTTGTTGGTGGTGGACTGGGAGGGATCTAAGGCAGGCCCAGGTGGCTCTGAATTTGTACAAGGATGGCATTGTTTTGAGCAAGGATGGCATTTGTCTGAGCAAGGATGGCTTCGGTGCGTGCTATCCGCTCGGCCAAGGCAGCATAGGCAATAGCAAAAGAAGTAGATGTAGCTGAGAAAGTGCAAACCGCAGTCATAATGGCTAGAAAATCACGAGGAGAAATGGGAATAGTCTCCATAGGTGTTATAGAAGTGCAGGCCTAAATTTGAATCTGGGGCCAGGACGCTAGAGGCTCGAGATGATGTAAGCGAGTGGAGCTAATGGTACGTGGGAGCGTGGATGCTGGGATGTAGGGCTCATCAACATGAGCTACAGGTGGCGACTGGTCCTTTGCTAGATCCCTGAGTGGGAGAGGAGGAGCCTTGGAAACCTGAGTACCGGTTTGTATGAAAATAGCCTTGCATACCCGACGACACTCTAAATGGGGTTGATGAAAAACCGAGTGCTCGACACGGCTTGGCCGCGAGAAACAATAGGGAATGGCCTCTGCCACAGTGAGGTTCTTCTGGTGTATCTTCTCCTTAAAGTGGGAAAAAGAGAAGTCATGATGGGCATAAAGTAGGGTTAAACCGAAACCCTTAGGAATGCGGTATAGTGCCTTGATTGCTCCCTCTCTGAACCAAATGTTGAAGAGGAAATAGGTTTGATCGCAGCATATGATCAATAAAAAGCATCCCTGTTGGGAACTGCCTTCGGAACAAAATGGGACCAGCTGAGGTGTCTCGGGAAAGGATGTGGACCATCTCCCTGGGTGAGGGATGTGGTCACTGCCTGTAGTTCGTAGAGTTTGCCAAAGCTACAGGAAGATTGAATGTGGTAGCTATGTTAGATGCTCAAAGAATTCCCTCAGGACCATCCACCCATACACGATGGAAAATTTTAGATGGTGTGGTCCCTCTTGGAAGTCATAGTTTGGTAGAGTTCGACTACCACACATGGATAAGCCAAAGTGGAGTCGTAAGGGCTCCCAGGGATGTATTTGCACCGCATGGAGTCCGAGAAGCTCGGGGCGCGAAGGCCGAGAATGTCATAAAAGTGCTCATTGTGTAGTCTTGCCATTGCAAATGTATCACTCACTATCACACAAAGGAAAAGGGATTTCCTCGATTATGGATCCCGAAGAGTGGACCTGAGAATTGTCAGCAGCTAGGGCTTGAGGAGGTGAAGACTAAGGGGGCTCCTGCAGCTGGGAAAGGGAGGATTCACCTGGGCCTAAGGTTCAACCCCTCTTTTAAAGGGGGGGCTACGGGGCTATGGGCTGGTCAGATGCGGGAGGAGAATGGGAGGCATTGGGTTCCCACTCTCATCTCAGACGTGTAGGAGGGGTAGGAGCAGCCAATTGAGGTAGATCAACAGGATTTGCAGTAGGGGCGGCAACAGGGGCAGGGGCCGGAGGCGCTGGGGGTGGCCGTGTGCCCTGGGATGGAGGTGAGGACCTCACGCAAGGTCTGAAGGATGCACTATGCCCACCTCTAGTCTTTGCCATGGCCAAAGACTGAAGTAGCTAGGGTTTTACAATAGAAAATGGGTTTTCGTAGGGGAGGCACACAGAAGATGGGGGCTTCGCAGAGGATGGAGGATATGCAGGGGCTAAGGTTCCTATTTATGGATGAAGGGGCAAGATGCGAAGGGTTTATGAAGGGGAGGATAAAAAACGGAGGGGAAGCTCGGGAAATGGAGGAGCACCAACACGCAAGTTCTCAAGCCCGCACTGGGTCTTCGAGGTCACAATTCTTTGAAAATTGGAGGCACAAACAAAAGAGGCGACCTCGTGTCGCACAAGTTCGCAAAGCCTGGGAAAGGAAAGTCGAGAAATGAGTTTCGGCAAAGGAAGGCAAGAGGGTTATAAATTTTCGCAACCCTTGCGAAATTGGCTTGCTCATACGAAATTTCGCAATTCGAAAAATGGCATGTTCTGCGAACACCAAATTGGTCATGGAATCGCCTAGCCGTGAAATTCTCGCAGGCCGCGAAATTTCGCAACCCCTGCGAAAATGATATGCTTTCTAAAAATTTTCTATTGCACCACCCTACATTAGTAATTGAGCAATTCCTGCAAAACAAACACATCAGTATCAAGTAAAAACATAGGAAAATGAAAAATTAATCTACTATTAAGGTTAAATTAGGGAAAAGACGAGGGAAAATAAAATAAAATAAAATAAAATAAAATAAATTATCAAACAAAAAGAAGTGGACTTGCAGCCTCTGAGAGAATGAGTCCACCAAACGCCAACTCCTTAAACATTGAGGCTCAAGGGAGGGAAAGTTCCTCCTTGTCCTGTGTGTGAAGCAGCATCAGATATGGCTTGAGTCTTCGTCATTCATTTTGAATAATAGTTGTTGGTTCTTGAGCCATAATCTGCATTGCTCCATTAGGTAGACTCATGGATAATGAAGGACCAATCCACCTCAACTTGAGTTTCCTTAAAAAATGTGGCTTGGAATCGTAGAGCAATACTTGATCTCCTTTCTGGAAATTTTTTCGAGCTACCATCTGGTCATGCCGCGATCCTCGCAATTTCTCAATTTAGTAGGCATCATTTTGTAGTTCCTCCAACTCACTGAGGTCAAGGAACCTCTTGAGGCCAACTCTTTCTAAATCCAAATTCAGCTTCTTAATCGCCCACCATGCCTTGTATTCTATTTCCACAGGGAGGTGGCATGCTTTGCCATAACAAAACGTGAGATGGGGCATCCCAGAATTTTCTCGGGCCTCCGTCCCGGTATGCCCATAATGAATCAAGTGTTGAGGGACCGCTCCTTCCTGTTGAATTTACTACCTTCATCAGATAGTCTTCGATTTCCCTAGCCGCAAGCCTCCTGTCCACTCGGTTCGAGGATGGTAAGGTGGCCACTTATCTTCATTCCATATTTAGCTAGGAGGGTTTCAAAGAGTTTGTTACAAAAATGTGAACCCCATCACTAATTATGGCCTTAGGCACCCCAAATCTGGAGAAGATATTCTCTTTTAAAAACTTTAGTACCACCCTATGATCGTTTGCTTTGCAGGGAATTGCCTCAACCCATTTGGACACGTAATCAACCCCCACCAAGATGTACGAATATCCGAAAGACGTAGGGAATGGTCCCATGAAATCAATGCCCTAAACATCAAATAAGTCAACTACTAAGATTGGGTTTAAGGGCATCATGTGACGACGAGAAAGCTTCCCGAGTCTTTAGCATCGATCGCAACCTCGGCACATCTTATGAGCATCCTTAAAGAGGGAAGGCCAGTAGAACCCAGATTGGAGCACCTTCATATCTGTCTTCTGTGAAGCAAAGTGACCTCCACAGGCATTTTCATGGCAGTGAATGAGAATCCCCTATTGTTCTTCTTCAGGTACACACCTTCTAATGATATGGTCCGCACAAGATTTGAAATTAAAATGGCTCATCCTTAATATCAGAATGAATTTCGCGAATAAGTATTTCTTATCCTGTGCCTTCCATTCATCTAGGACCTCCCCTATCGCTAAGAAATTAGCAATATGAGCATACCAGGGAGCACTTTCTACAAGTAGCAATGATTCCTCAAGGAATTCATCATTGATTGGAGGACTGTGTGTGTTGTGGGCTATGGTCGGCCCCGGGAGAGGTGATCCGCCATCACATTCTCTACCCCTTGCCTTTCATATGAAGACAAACTCGAGCAAGGAGAACCCATATGATAAACCTGCTCTAGCATCTTGCTTGGTTAGAGGTACTTCAAAGTGGAGTGGTCTATGAAAAATAATGAAGGTCCGACCCCACCAAGTATGCTCTAATTTGTCTAAGGCATGACCACGCAAATAGCTCCTTCTCTCTTTCAGGTTTGCGGTAGCTTCTCTCGAAGCTTCATTCAGAGTTTTGCTTGCATAATAAACCATGGGAGCTTGCCTCCATCTTCTCTTTGCCTGGGAGTGCCACAGATAGCGAGATGCGCTTCACCTTGACTTGAGTTCTTTGCGATCGGAATTACTCTCCGCTATAGGTGCGGTGGTCGGTGGGATTTGAGCTCTTGAAGTTCTTTTCTGGTTTCATCCATCTGAACTTAGTATCCTTTTCTAGCCGACTTATAAAAGGGGATTTTGCAATTTTGAAAATCATTGATGAACCTCTGTGGCTTGGCCTTAACCAAGGCTGTCTTTCTACCTTGACATTTGTGTACGGTGGCGACTTGAAATAGCTCAACTTTGGCGCTATCAACCTCGATTCCCTTATTGGAGATAACATGCCCCGGAATGATTCACGTTCACCATAAAATGGCATTTCTCCCAATTGAGCACCGATTTCTTTTCAATGCATATGCGACACGGAGTTTGAGTTGGTTAGCATTCCTCAAGTACCCATATATGGTGATATCATCCATATACACTTTCATAATACGCTCCACCATGTCGCGAAAATCTTGAGCATACATCTTGGAATGTGCGGAGTGCATTACGAGCCAGGCATTCTCACAGTAGCCTTAAGTCCTAAATGGACAAGTGAAGGTGGTCTTCTCTTGGTCCTCCGCCGCAATCTCTATCTGAAAATATTTGGAATACCCATCCAAGAAGCAATAGAATGGGTGCCCGGAAACTCTCTCAAGAAGTTGATTGATGAAGGGTAAAGGGAAGTGGTCCTTTCTTGTCACTGCATTTAGTCTCCTATAGTCTATGCATACCCTCCTACCTGTGGTAAGACGGGTAGGCACATCCTCTCCTCTTTCATTCTACACAATGGTCACCCCTGACTTCTTTAGCACCACCTGAGTTGGACTCACCTAAGGACTATCAGAAATAGGGTAAATAATGTCGGCCTGCAACAATTTGAGAACTTTTATGCACATTACCTCTTGCATATGAGGATTTAGTCGCCTCTATAGTTGTCTCACTAGCTTGGCTTCCTCCTCTATATAGATGTGATGAGTGCAAACCAAAGGACTAATCCCCTTTAGATAGGAAATTTTTCCATCCAATGGCCTGCTTGTACTTCTTGAGGACATTGGTCACCCTCTTCCAAATATGCATATTTTTATTCTACAAGGAGAGGCTTGAGGTCAAGATTTTGGGGCTCTATGGTTCCTTCTTTTTCACTATCCTCCCCAATTAACAAGGGAATGATTTCTTCTTTTCTTCTCCAAGGCCCATGTGACACATAAATGGGGCTTCTGACCTCTTGATTATCTTTGGTTCCTCGATCAAATCTTCTGCCCGATTTGCTGCGGCTAAGGCTGTTCATCAAAATGGGTGTAAATCAAACAAACCTCTTAAGTTCCTCCTCCCACTTTGGGTGCATGTCTTTTGCTCAAGTGGAAAATGTTGAGTTCTAGTGTCATGTTCCCCGAATGTCGGTGCATAACGTTTCGACAATTAATAATCGCATTTGAGGTATCCAAGAATGGCTTCCCGAGGATGATGGGTACATAATTGGCTCCCACAACAATTGGTTCGGTGTCAAGGACAACAAAGTCCATTGGGTAATAGAATCTATCCACCTGCACTAAGACATCTTCAATAGTGCCTTGGGAATTTTAACTGACCTGTCTGCTAAAGACAGGGTGATGGTGGTAGGTTTCAATTCTCCTAGCCCCAACTGCTTGTAAATTGAGTAGGGTAGCAAGTTAACACTAGCCCTCAAGTCTAATAATGCCTTCTCCACACAAGTTCCTCCAATATTATTCCAGAGATGGTAGGGCCCGGGTCTTTTGTATTTCCTTTGGGGTTTTCCACGGATGATGGCCTTGACAACACCTCTATCAAGAAAGACTTTCTTGTCGATATAACCCTCACTGGTCACCTGAGTCTTTTAAAGACTTGGCATCGTCAGTTTCTGCAATCATATCTAAGGGGATGTTGTTTATGTACTTCCATTTTAGTTTGGTTGTTCACCTTCTTTTTGCCTCTCAGTGCTTGAGGAAATAGAAGGGGCATGCTCTTCTTTATCATATCTTCTTCAAATCACAATTTTTTCCGGTTCCTCATAATTTTCTTTTTTAGCCTCTTCAAGGGGTTTTGGCATTGGTTGCTCAACCTATTTACCACTCCTCAAAGTGATGACTACCTTGACCGTCTATCTCTTGGGAATGGGTTCATTGTGAAGGCTACTTCATGAACTCCACAGGGTTTGGTTGTGTACATGAAGGAAATTTTCATTCTGCCCCATTGTTGGTTAGGTAGCACAGAAGTGAATACTACAGGTTGTCAAATTTTTGAGCAATTTCGATTTGGAACCCATCTAATCTCTTATTCACAGTACTCTTCATAGTGTCAATTCTCTGGTTTACTTGGACATTAACTACTTTTTGCTCCTCTACAAAGTTACCTACCACTTTGCTCAGTGGATAAGCTTGTTCAGTGGAGAAGTTGGTATTGATTTGTGTCGTTAGAAGTTAGAAAATATCTTGTGGAGAGAGCGAAGGTGCACATCTTTGTAGAAGCTGACTTTCAGGGAGAGGTTTGGGTGATTTCTCCAACTAGGGTTGTAGGTGTTGCCATATGGTGCATTTGTTGGTGGTTTGGATGACCCAAACTGACATTAGCTTATTGGCCAACATCTCCCTCATTATTGAGGCGTTGTTGTTGTTGCCCTGAATTCTTTCGGTAGACTAACGGATGAAACATGGCTTGTTTGGCACGAGATTTGACCCTTTGCTTGCATAAATGGTTGTACAATTTCTAGTTCAGCTGACCTTCTATTTACAGATTGAAGAAGTTTGACCTTGGTGTCCTAAGTCCTCAGAAGGGAATACACTGCCACCACGGTGTTCATGGGTTGAGTTTCCCATTCTTTCCATCTCCCTTGGGGTTGAGGCTCGTCCCAACCCTTTGAGCTTTGCTTCATACACAAGAAATCCGAAAAGCCTTCTGGGTTTTTGTAAGAAATCTCCTCCACACATAGTCTCCGACAAATGCTTCATGCCGGGAGAAACATTATAAAATAGCTGACAAGCTAAGTGTCGAACCCATGGTGAGGACAGGCAACGAGTGCTTCCATATATCTTTCCCAACATGCATAGAATTTTTCGTTTTCATTAGTTGAGAAGGTGGAAATCTGCCTCTTTAAGTTGTTTGTCCTATGAGTGGAGAAGAATTTCTTCAAAAATTCCACTGCATCTCAGTCTAGTTCAAGATGGTCCTTGGCCTCAGGGAGTTGAGCCAAATCTTGGCTTTCTCCTTCAATGTGAAAGGAAAAAGCTTAAGTCTCATTAAGTCCACTGTGGTCGTATCCTCCTTCAAGGAGTTTCAAACCTCCTCGGAGCTACTTGATGTAATATAAGGGTTCTCCTCTCCATACCATGAAAAGTGGGAAGGTGGCTGAGATAGGCCTAACAACCATTTCCTCAGTTGGAGGTACAATGCGAGAGGTGCACTCGGTCGTGGGGAATTTGTATCTTTGACCCCCTCATGGACTTAAATGCATTAAGGTTCCTCTCCACTCCTTGTTGACACTATTGCTCTTCATGTGGGGGTTCCATTGGATCAAAATTCAGGCTTACCCTAGAATCTGTTTCCTGTGATTCCTGTGGGATACTGATTTTAACCAATCTGCCTTTTGAATTCCTAAACCATTGGAACATAAACTCCTACATGAAAAAAAGGACAACACAATATGGCTCAAGAAACTATAACAAGGGTTAGTGTTAGCTAAGGAAAAATAAAAAGGTATAAACAGTCAAATGAATTTCTAAGTAACCTATTAAAGCAGAAAGAATGAAAATGAAAAGTACCAGAACTTGTGATGAGGATCTGAAGTGTTCAGCACATTGTCATTTGCACACAAAGAGCCTTTATCACGGAAGCAGTGCCATTTGATTCCTTTAGAACTTATGTGTGGCAGAAGTAGGGTGATACGAATCAACAATATTTATAACCTAACACCTCGTATTGGATTAGCATAGCTACTATAGCACAGTGGTTCTAGGATCGTCCATGGGGATGGGTTTTTTTCGTGTAAATGAATCACAGTGAAATTTGAGCTAGTGAATTCATTTTGGATTTTGGGTTGTTATAAAATAGGGAGTTTCGGTAGTTGAAATCATAACCAAAGTGATGTAAAAATATAGAAAGAATTACCTTGAAGTGTTAGGCTACTAGGCTTGGGTTCCTAGGGCAAATCAGGGGTTCTCGGGGTCTTTTCCTCGCATTGGGGCAAGTAACCTATAGTTACCCCTAAAATCGGATTTTGATTTAGCTATAAAACCTAACCCTCAATAACTATCGTTTGAAAATAGCAGTCAATGTCCATTAATGTTCTCAGTCAATTAAAAACCTGCCTCCTTAAATCACCTTCCAATGACTCATAAATGATAACTAACCAACATCACATGATTTAGCAATAAGCAACTAATGAGCCGCAAAAGCTTACCATATACTAACCATTCAAGGTGAATCGAAGGGATCGAAACCTAAAGTTGAAAGAGAGAGCGTCAACAAAAGAGAATAGCTACGTTGAAAACATGAGAGCCCTGACGTTTCCATAGGTTCCCTTGCCCAATGCTCTCTACTTCAAGGAATAAGGGAGTTTAGCCACTCACCCTCTGAGTTGTCATCCTCAAAGGGTGTTTGGCTAGTGAGAAAGTGAAGGAAAATGAAAGAAAAACAAGAGAGAAAAACACAAGGCTTCTTCGAGAAGCTTTTCCAATTAAATCAATGAATAATTCTGAGAATCCTGTCTACAGCATATATGCCATACTGCATATACAATTTACTAAAATATCAAAAGAGAATCACTATTACATAGGGACAAATTTGCAAGAGATAAAATAGAGAACCAAAAAAAATCAACAACAGGAGCAACCAAATTCGCAGGCTGTGAAATTTCACAAGGGTTGCGCAATTTTGTAGCCCTTGCGAAATTGCCAAGGTTGCTTGCTTCTTCTCTTCTTCCAATTTTTGATATGCAACTCTGATTTCAACTTGAATTCCTCGTGATTGAGCTGACTCTCTAACCTTGGCATACATGGCCTATGAAAACTAAAAATTAAGCATAGAGAATATGAGTCGGTAGCATAAGCTAGGTCCTTGACATACCAGCAGGGTTAATTAGGGTGATTACTCGCAAAGTGCTCAAGAACACATTATTAATAAAAATTGTAAGAAATAGCATTGTTTGGATAGTAATCAAAGCTCTATTTTTCTCTTGACCCATCATAACCTATAGTAGAAGTACCAGTAAAACTAGGTCTACTTCTATGTTCAACACTTGTGAAATTAAAAGAGGGGCGAGAAGTAACAAGCTAAAATGAGACTCGTGTCTCAACTAAAAATTTCACTAAAAACTTCTTCAAATAAAACCCGCTCAACATCAAAGCATGCTTTTCGAACATATGGAGTTCGTGGATCAAGATTTCCATCTTCGTCATCTAAATGGAGAGGTCTAACCCATGGGAATAATTGATTTTCCTCTTTTTCATCAAAGTTAACTGAAATGTCAAGTAAATCAAGGTAATCCTTTTCTGCAACTTTATCAGACTATGTTTCCATTTCATGTATCTTTAGTTTCATGTCATAATAACAAAAAATTAATTGTTAGACCCTAGGGTAAGTAAGTCGATTTCTTTGTTTTGTATGGATTAAAGCAAACGTGCTCCAATTTCACTCACATGCTGAAGACGATGCAATTTGGGAAATAATCATAAGGGCTAAATTTCTTAATGTGTGAGCGTGATTTCCATACATAAACCACCATTCAAGTGCAATAAAAATTACTTATATTCAAAATCTAATAATAACATGGCTATGATCTTTACTTTTTATGCGAAATAATACTCACTAGTAATCATTTATGTTATTGAGGCTATTGCTGCTCGATAACCAAATTCTCTGTTCGCATCCTGGATGAGTAAGCTATGAATTCAAAATGTCAAAATCTCCAAAATAAAAAAATTAACCAAATAAATTGAATCAATTAATTAGAATTAAAACCTTATTAATTTACCTCATTTCCAAAATGACTAAGGCCTTCAATAGTAGGAGATACTTATGCAAAAACTTCATGATTAGCTTGAAGTAGCTCAGGGCACTACCAATTTCACGTCTATATTGAAATCTTGAATTGAGATAGTATGCTGCAATAATTATTTAGAATTAGTATGTTATAAAATAAACGTAATATTATTAAATTTGAAGATGATAATAAGGATATTAATTAGTTACCTGTTGCATGAAGTGGATGTTTAAGGGTTATATCACACCATCTGTGATGATTTGTTTTACCTAATCTTTAGCACTGAGTCAATTTAAGTTTTCCTTCATTACTTGAATCAACTAATAGACAAATGGCATTGTTGGAACAACTTTAGAATCAACGATGTGAAGAACTGTGTATAGTGCCTCATAGATTGACTCTAGCTTTCCCACCTTCTAATATGCATGATCAAACATGAGTTTTCAACCTCATGGCCAACAGTCGTCCGGTTGGTGATCTTTCAGGCTTTGATAATCAACTCAGCAACACTAGCTCTTTTACCAATGTTTTCCAACATCAAGTCGATGCAATGTACTGTACATGGAGTCCAATATAAATTTTATTTCTTCATTAGAAACTTTCTTGCCTACACAAATACTGATTCATTGTCTGTCA
Source organism: Tetrastigma voinierianum (assembly GCA_016808115.1). Classification (NCBI taxonomy): domain Eukaryota; kingdom Viridiplantae; phylum Streptophyta; class Magnoliopsida; order Vitales; family Vitaceae; genus Tetrastigma; species Tetrastigma voinierianum. The sequence goes on from JAEQBH010008577.1 coordinate 75,279, forward strand.
CTATTTGCACCACATTTACTTCATTAATTTCATTGATCACATCCTTCAACAAATCATATATGTATTTGTTTTTTATTTCATATGGACATGGTGGTTCTATGCCCATACCTACATGTATAATTAAAGGAAGTATGATTATTGTTTGTCTCACGGCGGATAAGAAAATGATTTCACATGTATGTTGATATTGGTTACAATGAAGAATATATACACAAAGTTGTAGCTAAATACTTCCTCTACAAAGTTAAGGGAAACTAGCCAACTTTATATATAATTGATAAAGTATTAGAATCATAATATTACCTAATCTTCTACAATCAACACTTTCCTATTCCAACCACATCCACAAATTAATCTATAATTTCAAACTTTACATTCAGTCATAGAATCTAACTCTCCCCCTCAAGCTGATGAATGGACGTTCTCCATTCCTAGCTTGCATGTGATGTCTCGAAACATTGTGCTTGGTAGGCCCTTTGTAAGAACATCTACTAATTGATCCTTTAATGAAACAAATGGGGTGCATATGAGGCCGCTTTCAAGTTTCTTCTTAATAGAGTGCCTATCAACCTTGATATGCTTCGTTCGATCATGTTGCAAAAGATTATGAGCAATAATGATGGTAGATTTGTTGTCGCAGTACAAACTCACATTTTGCACTTGATCTTGCTACCACATTATATAAGGTTCCCTTCTAAGAGAGTACAATTTCTTGAGGTTGACCTTCTATCATCCAATGATCCTTCATAGTTCGCATTAGTGTAAGCCTCTATTATCATGCTTTCTCCCTTTTTGAACAAAACACCTATTCCTGGACTGCCCTTCAAGTATTGCAAAATTCTGTGGACAACCCTAAGATGTGTTTCTTTAGGATTGTGCATAAATCTGCTAACAAAATCCACAGCAGATATGTGCTCCAGGTCTTGTGTTGCGTAAATAAATCAACTTCCAACAACTATTCTGATAGGAACCTCTATCCACCATGGGATCATCAAGAGCATCACATAGTCCATGATTGAATTCAATGGGTGAATCGCGAAATCACCTTAATTTTCTATTCTCTCAAATACATCAATGCATTATACTGTAGAAAATAAGAATAATCCATGTTGTAAATGAGCCACTTCAATACCTAGGAAATATTTCAACCTCACGTGTTCTTTGATGTCATAATTTTTTAACATACATTGTTTTAAATTGTTCATCTCTCCAACATCATTGCCTGTAACTATCATATCATCTACATATACTAACAAGGCTATCACTCCCCTTGAATCAGAGTGTCTCACAAATAAAGAGTGGTCAACTTGGCTTTGTTTGTATCCCAAGGCAATCATTACCTTGGTGAGCCTTCCTTACCAAGCTCTTGGTGACTGTTTGAGTCCATAGAGGGCTTTCTTCAGCTTGCATATCATTCCCTCTTTCGATTCAAATCCTGGAGGAACTTCCATGAAAATCTCTTCTTATAAGTTACCATGCAAAAATGCATTTTTAACCTCAAACTGTTGTAAATTCTACACAAAATTGGCAACTAATGACAAAAGAACTTGTACTATATTTATCTCTGCTACCGGTGCAAATGTCTCAAGATAATCAATCCCATAAGTTTTTGTATACCCCTTAGCAACCAACCTCGCCTTGTATCTCTAGAAAACCATCTGACTTATACTTCACGATAAACATTGTTTGATTGTTTTCATTTACATAAAAGTTTGGTTAAAGCAACCTAATCCACAAGTGCATGGATCACAAGTAATATAATGGCTTTCAAATTAAAACCTATTCTTGAACCCATAGGGAAGGTGGTTTAAGTAGAGGATTAAGTACCTAACTGCGAAATTTTACTATTTAAGCGAATTAAACTAGTTGAGAGTGATTGTTAACTACAAAATGACATTAAGGTAAACAAAAAATCTACTCTAAAAGATTAGCAAATAGTTGGATTAAGTTGCAAGAAAAAAGTTAAGAAATAACACTAGGGCAGCCATTGGTGCATTTATGGCTAACCCCACATTCATTGATCTTAATTAAGTGAAAATATAACATTAACACCGGAACTACGTATGAGGTTCTCTCTTTCGAGTCTCACCTCACTTTCTCACTCCTAATCCCTATTCTCCTTTTGGTCCATCTAGATCAAACAATGTGTTACTTGTTCTAAGGAAAATCAGTCCTTAGGAATTTCCATTGGTCACCTTTCGATCCATGCAATGAAAATTCTTGAGTTAATACTTTCGAATCGATTACCTTTTGGTCATCCCGATCATCACATAGGTTAGATGATGTCTCTCCTAATGAAATCCATCTAGTACTAGGCATTCCTAATTTCCTAGACTTCTTTGATTAAGTCAAATTGCTTTTATCAATTGTGAAATATTAGGGAATGAAAATCAAGTCTTAAGGGTAAACTTCCAACTGTCACTTTGGAAACCCTTTGAGCTCTAGGTCTCAATCTCACTACCTATCATGCAACAATTGAATAAAAACTTGGGAATTCATAAAACCACATCCATAAAACCTCAACACAAGATTATATTCACAAAATCATTCAATATAATACATAAGCGAGCACGATGTCCTGACAGTCTAGAGGATGATCTAGCCACTCATAGTAGCCTCAAAACTCAACAAAATCATGTTTAAACAAAACATAAAGCTTAAAGATTAAGAGATAGCGAAGGGTTTAGTGATACAAAACAAATATAGAATGGAAGTCCTCCAAAACCCGGCTCCACCACTACAAGAAGTCCTCTAGAAACGGGATCTTACAACTTAGCTCTAAAAACAAGGTAAAAAATCAAAGAAAATTTACAAACCCTAGAAAATGAGAGCTTAGAGAGAAACCCTAGAAGAAGGGATATGTGCAAACCTCCAAGCTCCTTTAGAAGCCTAACAAGTGAGAATTTATAGCATTTGGAAAATGACCAAAAATAGGGCTGAGAATAGGGGCATTTTTGTCTCAACTTTGACCTCCTTCACCTTGGCGAAGACATGTGGCAATAATCAAGAGGGTCTTCCTTCACCTCGGTGAAGGTCTTCTTCCCTTTGGTGAACCCGAGGCCCTTCTTCAAGATGCTCCCCTTCAAAATTCTTCATTAAATTTTTCCCGGGTTTTTCCCTATTGGAAATCTCCACCACAAACCTTTCTCATTGTTGCAAGCAACCAACCATAATTGTAGATGAAGTTGGTGATCTTTCGTGCATTGGTAATCAAGTCGAAAACACTTTCTCGTTTACCAATATCTTCAAACATAAGGTCAATGCAATGTGCTTCTGCACATGAAGTCCATTATAAATTGTACTTCTTCATTAACAATTTCCCAACCTTCACAAATGCTGATCCATTGTCTGTAACAATTTGCATAACATTTGCTTCGCTAACTTCCTTTATCACGTCCTTTAACAAACCATAAATGTATTTGTCGTCTTTGATATTATCCGATGCATCAATAGACTCAAGAAAAATTGTGCTTCCTTTACAATATACCATGAAATTAATGATGCTTAATTTCGTGGGACCAGTCCATCCATCACACATAATTATGTACCATGGGTCTTCGTTTCTCCTTTAAATTCATAATCTTCCATGTCTTTATACTCCATATCCAAATATTTGTTTTTGATTTCACATGGAGAGGGTGGCTCTATTCCCATGCCTACAAGTTAAAGTAAATAATTATATGATTTGCAACTATAATGTAAGATAATAATATTATTAGAAATTGAAAACGGATTTTCACATACCAGCTTGTTATGCACCAACAATCATGTTTTTGAAGTGGTGAGAGTATGATTTGTGAGGTGCAACACTCTCATATATGAAGAATTTACTAATTAATCGGGCCCATTGTTTCTTTGATTGCACCTCCTTTAAAAATATTTTTAATACTCTCTTGTCTTGCTGCCGAGATTTGTATAATGATGGAGCAAGAGGTGGTGATAGTCCAGATTGTCTCCTGGTTGAGACTTGCATGCGCCTTATTGGATCGGATTGGATGTGATTGTGAAGGCTCACTATTATATTATATAATCAGAAATGTTTGTAAATCCGTTTATACTATAATAATTAATTTAAGTTAAAAGATTTACCAAATTTTCTTTTGCCTCTCATAAACCCTTCTTCTTGTCGTCGATTCCATTCACTTGCTTTGGATGCATGATATGCTGCTTGGTAGTCAACTCGCTCGTCAGGGTTCATGTCAGCCGGATACATATAGACATCATCGTCCTCCTCCTCATTTTCCTCATCATCATCATCATCATCACTATCATCAAAGATATGTCTGCTACCATTGTGCCTACATGATTCATTTCAATTTCTTCAATATTTGCATTTCTTTATTCCTTTCAACCAAAAGTTGTCTCATTTCTTTTTTCACTTCGAGAGGCACATTAGGACACTTCTTTCTATTTGAGTGGAGATCTGTATATGATAAGTGAAATTTAAACCGAGTAATTCCGCCACTTTTAATCACCATACCACAAAAATTGTATATGGTGCCATTTTATTCCTTCGATGAGGTGTCTTATATTTCCAACGGGATCACAACCTCTATTATTGCTTCCCACTTCCACTATCCATCTATAAATTCAATAATTGTAATCAATTCATATTCATAATCTCGATCTAAATATAAAGTTGCATCAATTCATATTACATTATTAATATTATTATATTTCTAAGTTTATATTAGATATCTAAATATATATGCCTGTTCTTACTCTTAAATGCATTGTATTTCATATTCATAATCTCAATCTAAATATAAAGTTGCATTAATTATCATAAGTTAAAGAAAATGTGTTTTACATTAATTAACAATTTATTATATTTCATATTCTTAAATCGTAATCTAAGTCCTAAAGATTATATTAAATATCTAAATATACATAATATATGTTCATATTTCATACATTAATTAACAATTTTTTATATTTCATATTCATAATCTCAATCTAAATATAAAGTTATATTAATTCTCATAAGTTAAAGAAAATGTGTTTTTACATTAACTAACATAAAATATACATAATATATGTTCATATTTCATATTTCATATTCATAATCTTAATCTAAATGTAGACTTAAATGAAATCTTAATCTAAATATAAACTAAATTAAATCTTAATCTACTCTTCCACCAACAGTCTTTAATCTAAATATAAACTTAAATTAGTACTAAATTACCTGAAATGAAAAAAAAAATTAACATAAACATACCTTAAGTTGCACAAATTATGTATTGAATGGAAGACTTGAACACCAAAAAATTGACCAAATATTATTCTCCAAGACTTGCACATAAAATCAAGAAATAGTTTGATGAGGAAATAGATGAGTTTGATAACGACATAGTAATTTTAGGAGCTGTTATAGATTTTAAGTCAAGCTAGCCGTTTTTGGTTAAAAAACCCTAAAAATAATTACAATTAGTTGGATTGATTTTGGATCAAATCTGACCTTTAGATCTTGATCTAGCCGTTATAAATCAATTCTGGCCGTTAGATCAAGTCAAATATTTAAAATCCATAGTCAGATAAAAAATATAGCCATTGGAATCAAAGGGATTGAAATCTAGCCGTTGGATTAACACAAATTGAACTCTGGCCGTCAGATCCTCAGGTAGCCGTTGGAGATTTTGAATTTTTGAGACGAAATCCCAACCTTCCACATGTCCAACAATTCTGGCCGTTAGATCATGACCGATTTTTTATCGATATATCGGCTATATATCGCCGATATATCGCCGATCTCTGCCGATATCCATCGATATATAGTTCAAAAATGGAAAAATCGGCACTGACAAGCGTGTTTGCTCCACGCGCTATTTTGTATCCGACATTGTCTCTAATATATCGGTTATTTACTAATATATCGCTGATATATCGACGATTTTGGCCGATATTTTTCGACTTTTCCTTCATTTGACTTTCGTTTTCTAATATCGTGTCGGGAAGGTCCGACACCCGAAATGTCGATAATATATCGCAACATTTCCAACACTGTATATGATGAGGTATGGAAACATCTCATAGCTTTGGGTAAAATTAAAAATATTAACTCTAAACCCTTTGATGATAGTTTTTGGTGGTATCATGACATTTATTTACTCTTTAGATTTGACACAAATCGAGGCTGCAACACCTAAGGATATGGGATCTTTGAAAGTAGCATAGGAGAAGAGATTGAGGGCTACAGACCATGTCGATGCTTATTTAGAGAAAGATGACCCGTACTTTCAAAAAGCGAGTCAAGCCTAGACCACTACAACAAGGGGATTTGGTTTTAAGAACACTTAGAGGATTGATTAGAAAACCTAGAGGGGAGTTCAGACCTACTTAGAGGGAGCCTTATATCGTACGAGAGTTGACCCTAAAGGGGCCAGCATGGCTAATGGACTTAGATGGAAAGAGGTTCTTAGAGTCGACTAATGTGGATTAGTTGAAGAAGTTCTATGTTTGAGATTGTGGTTGCAGGATGAGTGGCCATCATTTCAGTTAGCCTTATACCTTGTCATCTACATTGCGATATAAACCATTGCTAGCCCTTTGAGCCTCACATAGAAATTATATCACTTGATTCACACTATTGCACCTCACATGATTGTATATTGGGGCATATCCTCTTTACAGATGTGTTTGATGGTTCCTTATTGATCAAAGTTGGGTGTTTGACTAGGTTACTATTGGAGTCAAGAGTCATGATCTATCAAGTTTTATACTAGGGCATAACTCCTCACCATTTGAGTTGATGGTCCCTTAACATTTGGAGTTATGCTTGATATGGATATATGAAGGAAGACCTAATCCCTTTGATGATGGAGGCTAGGTGTCTCTTTGAAGGCTAGCAACAATGATCAACCACAAAACTTTCCCTTTCTTCTCTGCCTCCTTCATTTTCTTCTTTTTCTCTTGATGGCTTATATATCTCACCTTATCGACCTTTTCAAATCCTCATTTTTTGCCTTTCAACCTTGGTACCTACATCATCTCTTCAGGAGGTAATCTCCCTCCCGAAACCCATTAACCGTTTTCTTCCATACTAAGTCATCCAACATGAGTTGGGTATGGGATTCACAAAGGAAAACATGATTTTTTATTTTATATATATATATATATAATATATAACTAATATATATATATATATATATATATATATATATATATATATATAATTTTAAATTGTTTAAAATTGATGGTCCACAAATATGGTCCTCTTCTCTTCAGTAGAGTGAATGATCAAAGGGAATGTGAGTATGAGACACAAATGATGACCGGATAGAAATGAACTCTATTGAAGAACCCCAAAGGCAATTTTGTTCCAACCTAAGGAAAACAACTACTCAAGAGTAATGGGACCATGGCTAGGGTTCCAAAATCCATAGGATTGGTGCTCTACTCATGGAAGTAAACAACTCACTAAGGCGAGATGAATTTGGCACAGAACACTAAAATTGAAAGCTAAATGAAGCGAATGTCCAATGTGGTGGCTTCTATGGAAGCGGGTCTGAACGCCTGAAATCGTAGTGAAGATGAAGTAGAAAAAGGGAGATGAAGCCTAAATGAACACTATCATGAAGACAAAGTCACAGAGCGTCGGGAACTAGAATGCGAGATGAGAGTGAACATAGAGCACTACCATAGGAGATGATGTCTGAGCGTCTTAAAACTATAATGAAGATGAGATTGGAACATTTAGCTGTATAAAGAAAAATCTAAAAGCTACAATGGAGATGAAATCCATTTGTATGGAAACTACTAAGAAGGCGAACTCCAAACGTCACATAATTATTATGAAGTACGAATGTCTAAGAATTGCCTAGAAATGAAATCTAAATGAAATAAAAAGATGAAGCACAGACATAAAAATTGCAATTTATTTACAAAACCAAAATTTTGTTAGAAGAACAATCAAAAAAATCATCTTAAACGATAATTTAACTAGGTCACCAATTTATTCCAGCAAAAATTTAACATTTTCGAACTAAACAAAAAAGTTAAACCTAAGAAAAATAATAATAAAGAAATTCTAGTGAAACCGAGATAAAAAGGTTATAAAGAATAAATAACTAAGGTAATCATAGCAAGAATAAAACCATGAAGAATACATACACTACCACTTTCAAATCCTAAAAAAATGAGCCTAGTGAACCTAGACAAATCGTAAGCTAAAAGATTTTGAATGACCTCAGTTACGACTTAAAACTAGATTCGGAAGTGAATAAAGTTACATGTTTGATTCATTCTAAGCATGCAACAAATTCTAAAACAACTAAATATATGAATTGACCCAACCATGTATAATCTAATCAACAAGCCAACCAAATAAAATTTAAGAACAAGTATACAAGGTAATATTCAACCAATCAAATGAAAATTTAAGACAAGAGGCAAGTAACATACATTCATTAAACATAAGATACATTATTGAAATTTAAAAATGAAAAAATAAAATAATTAAAATAAAATCTTAAATTTGAAATAAATAAAACAAATTATCCTTCAATTATCTCCAAATGCAAATACAAAATTTGCATGCTTAAATAATTATCACTTCGGGGTTTAGCGCAGCGTTTTAAGCTTTGCCTGTGGGTTGTGGCTTAGGGTTTGGTGTGTTAGAGTATAGGTTTTATGGTTTAGAGGTTAAGGTTTAGAAGTTAGGATTTAGGGATTAGGGTTTATGGTTTGGAGTTTATAATTTACAAAAACTTAAAATATTGTACAAAAATTTAAAATAATTAAATATAATTCATTTATCCTGCCCAGGTCTCACTCCTCAAGTCCCCAGAATCTCGATTCCCTGCTCTAGGTTGCACTTCGATCTCAAGCTCTAAATAGGGTTTTTGTTTTGGGTCTCAAGTCTCGGTTCTCACCCCTTATTCCTAAAACCTAAACCTTAAACCGCAAGGCCCTAAAACCTAAAACCTAACCTACAAACCCCTACCCCTAACCCTAAACCTAAAGGAAGATCAAGAACAAGGTAATCTACTTGGGGATCTACTTATTTTCTTGGATCTTATTTGGTTTGAGAAGGAAAATTGAATAGAGAAATTGGTTTAAAAGGGATAAAATGAAGGGTTATCCATTTAAAAGGGACAAATCCCTAAAAATATTGCAAACTAACCTCTTTTCTTGAAATCCAAAATGAGGTACAAATGTAAAACCTAGGAAAAATTCAATTTTTTCTGAAAATTAGTAAAACGGTAATTTTGGTTGGAAACCTGAAATTTCTGGATCTCAAATGATGAAATGCATTTACGCCGCGGATTCACATGCAAAATCTAGTTACTCTGTCAAATTTCGCTTGAATCTCCGACAAACAATTTCACGCTTTTCGAGGCATCATGTGTCAGACACGTGGTATGATATATCGCGGCACTTGTGAATGTCTCCACATCGAGTCAAGTGTCGCTGGAGTGGAAACATGGGAAAGATAAAAACAATTAAAATAAGGGGAAAAAAAGTCAAATAAAAGGAAAAAAAAAACAAAACTGCAAAGAAGGATTTCGGCAGAGAAAGTGAGCGAGAAAGAGAGTAAGAGAGAGAAGAGAGGGCTAGAGAGAGAGAAACTTATCTCTAAGATCTACGAAAATTCGACCGTAGGTTTTCATCGGAGCAAAGACAAAGTCAGTCCATGCATCGAGAGTTAAGCATGGGTATCAAAACCTTAGAGTTTCATCAAACTCTACGAAGTAGATAATTTTCCTACTTGGGTTATTTCTAGCCTAAAGGTCATTTAATGACTTGGGTTTTTCTAGAGGTCAGAATTCCAAATTCAAATTGACTGTGTAGGAATTTTAGTTTTATTTACTTTAACATCGACAATTTTCATCTTGATAAGTCGTTATTTTTAGATCATCGTTGACAAACTGTATATTTTTGATTCAGAGGTATTTTATTATGGTTGAGGTTTTATTATCCAGACTGATATCTAGTTCAGGTGTTTTAACACAGTGACTAAGGATCTAACCATGAAGTGGGACCAAGAGGTATCCCGTTTTATATGGTCTCAGATTTAGTCATTTTATGTATATTGTTAGAAAATAAATAATATGTGGTCAGAAGTCAAATCATGTTAATATGTGCTCGCTGATATATTAACATGGAAATTGTGGATAAAATGAAAATTATATATGTGGAAATATAATTATCCCAATTGGCAAATGCTTTCGCATTACAATACGATTACAAAGTGAAAATGGCATGATTGTATTTCATATGCACGTATCATCGCATGACATGGGTGTGTGTGCATGGGTATCATCCATCATCATGTTGATGAATGTGGTGAAGAGGTCATACTGGACGAGGTCCAATAAATGACTTTATGGTTCAAATCATAAAGTGAAATATACTAATGTGTGTTATGTCGAAGCAGTTAAGGGCCGTTAACTCAGTGAAAAGCCTGGAACATGGATGTAAGAGACCCGCGGTATGATCCGAAAAGTTCTGTATGGGTGTAAGAGACCTGCGGTGTAAGCGGGAAAGTTCTGTTGCCCAAAGAAAACACACAGTCATGATTATCACATAAACTTCGAAGTCAGGTGATGTAGAGCCTGATCAACAGGATTAGTTGCCCATCGGCACTCGTATTAGGTACCGGTGAGCCCCAGAAGGGGCCTCAGATATGTGTCATCGGTACTACCAAGTGATGTTGTCACACTTGGCACATGAGTGTGTGTATGAGTCATGAGGATCAGATATGGGCATGAAGAATCATACAGACATACGACATTCATGTGCATATTTTCACTAACACGTGTATGGGTCGGGTTTGATCATCACGGAAGACTTGCGCCAGAGTAACCATCAGGAGGAGATTATCACTTCACCGGGCTTTGCTCACCTCGCCGTGGGACCTGGCCTTCGGCAGAGTCAAAGCAAGGCTAACCCGCATTCTGAACTCATATACGTAAGAAAGCTCTGATGCGGCTTTGGGACCATATTTCTTGTATATGTATGTTAGAACGATCATTTTAATATATCATTTTGTATAAGAGTGTATAATCAACTCTTGTAAACATATCACTACATAAGCGCCGTATAGTATTCATATGGTTAAATAGTATTTCAGTGGTCTCGTGGACTCATGAATTAAATCGGATGGTATACTGAGTCTTATTGGGTCATGTGATGTATTGTTATACAAAGTTGTATTGATAGAGCTTTTAATGCATGAGGAGACTCATCCGATTTTTTGGCTAAATTATGGATCTCACAAATGGGATATGATGTATGGGCGTCGGTTACTTCAACACCCAACGGCTGCAGTCGACTGGTTGTCAACGAGAATTTTGTGATAGGGGTGTCACAACAAAAATACACATTTTCAAACAAAAATACCCTAAGGGATGCCCCAATTGAATATTACATTAATGGATTAAACAAGCCATATAGACATTTGTTCTATTGTGCAAACCCGAGAATCTTAAACATTACAAAGTAAGGTACTTTTCACGAAGCTTGACTGTGTAAAGCTTATAGTGGGCTCAAAGTCTAACTCTCGAAGGAAAGTTGCAATAACTCACTTTTGATGCATTGATTGCAAATCCGCACTTTACATGGGAAATTGCAAGAGCTTCATTAAAGATGCCCTTCAATTTTCTTGGACTCTCCTCAAACTCTACAGCAATATATCACATCTGCATGTGAAAGACTTTGAAAAGATTAAAGACTTATTGAAAAATAAAAGAAATAAAAATGAAACCTGACTGCCTTTCCTATTCCATAAACCTCTATAAATGCAACTCAAAAAAGAAAAAAAAAATCTTTAACCCTTTTCCACAGCTTTCCCGCTTCTGCAAATGGAAGATGATGATTCTGAGCCTATCTTTGATAATTTCATTTTTTCTCTTATCGTCGTTGTATCCATGGTCTTATTTGTTCTTTACTTAGCCATGCATATTTGTTTTGGTACATTCTTTTTCTTAGGTTTGTATTGTTGTTGGAGAAAATAAAATCGTTGTTTTTGTTTGTTGTTGTTGGAAAAAAATAATATTTCTTGTTTTGTTCTTTTTCTCTGCTTGGTCTATTTGTTTTTTTTTTCTGTACATGCTAACCTACTTCTTTGCAGGTTTGTTCATGTGCTCTTTAAAACATCATTTGCTGCACTGTGTTGCTTTTGTCAGAGAAAATTTCTTTTCCTGAGTAAAATTTTTGTTGTGTTATTGAGAAAAAAATTTGGTTTTTTTGTTTGTTATTATGTTTCTTTTAATGCTGTTTGTGTTTCTTTTGCAAGCGTCTGCACATATAAGAAGGTTGCAGATTTTGACATTGAGAATTTGTCCGCGCCACCACCTTCCACCCCGTACACTCCCCGACATCTAAAACTGTTTTTTTTAAGTTTTAACTAATGACTTTCACCTGGGTATAAATCCCTATCTTCATTAGTTTTCCACTATCTTTAGGGTTAGGGGTAGGGGTTTGGAGTTAGGGTTCAAGGGTTAGAGTTTAGGGTTTTATGGTTTATCATTAAAGGTTTTAGGGTTTTAGGGTTTAGAGATTAGGGTTTATGATTTAGGTTCTGGGTTTGGGGTTTACGTACAAGCACATTCTCTTACTTTCTTTTTTTATGACTTGTGACCTTTTTTTTTATCTTCCTCGAGGTTTAGGGTTTGCAGGTTAGGGTTATGATTTAGGTTTTAGGGCTTAGGAGGCCTTGCTCAAGCAAATCCACCGCCTCCCGGGTGTTTGTCATGGCTAACTCCACCTTGAGTAGTCTCCCCTCCATGTTGGCAACAATATCACTAGACTAGTCTCTCGTCCCCCCGCCCCATGCAGGAGGGATGACCTTGAGTTTTTGATTAAAATAATTTTTTTTTTTAAATTACAAAAATAATTTTTTTTGAAACTATTGCCTAATCTAGTTCTTTTGGGCAACATAGACATAGGCGACAACTAAGCAAATGCCGTTATCCTCAATAGTAGCTTTATAATTTTTTTTTTTTAAACATATACCACTATCCCCAACAGTGGCATTTTAATTTTTTTTAAATGATAATACCACTATTGGCGACAACGGCATTTACTATATTAAACATATTATTTTAAATTAAAATTTTTGATTTTAAAGATTATGTTTGATATCTAAAATCACAACTTTCCCAAATTTATATGGTTTTTAGTTTAAATAATTTATCTAAAAAATCCACTTTAGGCATTTGTTGAATAAATCAAATACAAATTATTAAAATTAATTATATCTCACTTACTTATTGGTACTATTTGCTCACTCTTTAAATAACTCTGTTTTTTTGTGTTTGGGAAGATTTATAATAATAATAATAATAATAATAATAAAAATAGTGAGTATTCTTTAAAATTGACAGCAATATGAAAAACAATTTAAAGAAATTTCAATATAAAATAAAGGAAAAATATAATTTAAAATAATTTAAAAAAAACTCATTCTAAAATATTAGTTTATTCCTGATCAAACAATTTTGATATTTGATATTAATTATTAAAAAATTAGTTTATTTTAAATTATATTGTTATTTTATTTTATATTATTATGTTTAAATTGTTTTTCATATTTATCTTATTAATATTTTTTAAAAGAATTACTGTCATTTTAATTTTATTAATTTTATATTTATCTTTAAAATATTTAAAATATAAAATTATTTAAAATTATTATTATTATTGAAATTATTTAAATATTTGATAAATTATATGATTTACTAAAACAAATTATTAATATATTTTATGAAAATTTTAACTAATATGTTAATAGAATAATAAAATTTTAAATAATTTTTTTTAAGAAATATGATTTTAGAAAAATATCTTGACAAATTAAGTTCAATATATATTGTATTAAGAGTCTTAATCCATGAATATCTAGGTGTACATATCTTTTAAGTGCCTATGTCGCAGCAATTAACTGACTGCTGGGCTATTGTTAGAGAAGAGCAAAAATAATTGGTTTTAAATAGTATAAATGTGAAAATGACAAAAAAAAAAAAAAAAAAGTTGAAGGACTAGTTGACACTTGGTTCTTGGTTGAGGGGCAAAAATGCCCTTTAACATAATAGTAATAATAATAATAATAATGACTAAAAATAAATTATTAATATAATTTATAAAAAAAATTTAACTTCAATATGTTATCATCGTATTGTAATAAAATTTTTAAATAATTTTTTTAAAGAAAGATAATTTTAGAAAAATATCTTGACAAAATAAGTTTAATATATATTGTTACTTATATTTTTCTATTAAGAGTCTTAATCCATGTATCTGTAAATGTAACATGTCTTTTTAAGTGCCCATGTTAGCAGCAATTAACGAATCATTAGCTGCTGTTAAAGAAGAGCAAAAATAATTGGTTTTAAATAATATAAATGTGAAAATGACAAAAAAAAAAAAAAAGTTGAAGGGACCAAATGACACTTGAGTCTTAGCTGAGGTAAAAAACACCCTTTAACATAATTGTACACACACACACACAATAATAATAATGATTATGGTGATGATAATAATGATGATGATGATGATGATGATGATGATAATAATAATAATAATGCCCAAAATCAAGTCGCCCCACATGAAGTCTCTCCCAAGACTAGAGCTGAATAAAATATAAACAAAAGCAGTTGTAAACTAACGACAGGCCGCGGTATATGAATATGTATGTAATAAAAAGTTATGGATACTCTGTAATAGCAAATACAACCGCTTAATACCGCTTTCTACAACCCAAGTTGTCTTGCATAATCCTCAGATAATCGTGCTAAGATCGCGTACCACTTCAACCATACGCCGCAGCTTAAGGCCAAATCTCATAGAGCGGGAGAAAACACATGTGAACATGAACTCCCTTTGTCCAGAACAAGAAGGATCCTATCGCTATAAGATGAAATCACGTGTACTCCGCTCTAAAGTGACCTTATCTACTTCCAAAAAGCAGTGATAAACGTCATATAACCACCGTGATGGAGATACGGCCTTCAGCATCACGGTGGATGGCATCGAGTAGTTCCTGACACAACTCCGCCACATCCAACACACATGTCCCGATGACTACTGGTCCATGGATACGGAGTACAAGGATAGCAACATCTTGTAACGTGATCGTCATCTCTCCGATGGTAGATGAAACGTGTGTTTTAGGCCGCCATCTCTCAACGAGACTAGTGATGAGTGGCCAATCAATTATGATGTGGCCTATGTAGTATATACCATAAAAATCCTATGAACGGCGACAAATGTTAGATGCATCCTCAGAAACTTTGAATTCATCGCAAACAGAAAACTGTAATTGGACAACTAATTTTTCAGATTCCCCGAAGACAAACGGACTTCACCGCTGAATCGCCTTGTGAAATTCAGTTACCCCGTCAATTTCGGTCAATTCAAATACCAAAATTTCATGATTTTCAAGCACCGAGCGTGGACGAGTGATCTACCGACACATGTCGATGGCTCATATGGTCTAGCGTCAAACTTGTTGTGCCAAACAGCGTCCGGGCGGGACCTATGGGACATCGCGGCTATCACTTAAGATGAATGAATCCAAAGAGTGCATAGCTGGAGCAAGGCAGAATTCAAGAGAAATTAGCGAGAGGGTGGGGACACGGGCAAAGGGGGGACATCCCACTTGACCAAGATGGACCAAATTTTGGTGGGGGGAGAGGAAAATGAGAGAAAGGGGGAAAGAGAGGGAAAAAGAGAGAGGAAGAAGGAGGAGAGAGAAGTCTCCATCTTCAAGTAGTTTTCCACCACAAAAACTTAAAATGACTCTCAAATTAATGACGCTTCTAAAATTGCCATTACTGGGTAGGTATATTAGAAACAATGATCGTTCCTTTTCTATGACACTCTATAAGCTGCCATTGAAACTGCCATAAGTTTAAAGTATTGACGCTTTATTTTTAAGCATCATAGTATATATAGATTTAAAACAACAAACTCCTGAAGATTCAGCGTAGATGTTTGTTAAAGACCATGATGGCCTCTCCTCTTTCAACCCTTAAGTCTAACCCAACCTCAATCCATAAATCTGAGGCCGAGGAATAAGATTCAATTCTCAAATTCCCACCAACTACGCCGCCTCACTCTCCCTCTCTTCGCTCCACCCACTCCGTCATCTTTTCTTTTCTTTTATTTTGCTTCGTTCTGCCATGGATTTTGTTTCAGAAAGATATGGATGAAGACTAAGATTGGTGTGTGGAACTTAACTTCCCACGGTGAAGTTCTCTTCCTTTTCTACCGATTTCATTTCTGATTTGGTTATCATCAAAATGGAGAGAAACTGAGGGCTGGCTTCAGAATGTGCCCATGAGATTCATCTGCACTAATACATTAAAGTTTTATCTTTTCGTATGGTTTGCATATTTTTCTTTTTGGAATCGGTTTTTGGGTTCTATTTATTGGGTATGAGGGAGGTGGGTTTGGTTTGAATTTTTAGATTTTCATTGTGAATAAGTTTTTGGAACCAGAGGTTTGTGTGATTTTTTTTTTTGTGTTTATGAGTGGATACAGTGGTTCTCAGCTTCAATTTTTTATCAAGCGTAGGTAAGGGCTGCCATGGGTGTGGTTTCAATTTTGATTCTTAATGAATGAATATCTGAAACGGAAGGTTTCGGGGTTTTTTTTTTTCTGGGCTTCGCCAGGTGGATAAAGGTGGCTTATAGATGAGTGTCGATGCATTTCTTCCGCCTAACTTAGGTGTGAATCCTTATATTAGGATTATCGATTTCTTCTATTTTTGTAGCTCAATTTCTATGAAAGGTGGGGAAAAGGAAATGTACTACAAAACTCAGCCATCATTCGTGACAAAGAGAAACAAAATGTGAAGAAAAACAAGATCCCAACTAATGTCTTGGGGATATGGGTGGTGAGTTTATGAGTCAGGAAATGAAAAACTAACACCATGTAGAATGATGAGATAATCTCGCTTTATCTCCCTCCACTACAGGAAAATGATGAGATAATCACAAACATTCAGAAATACTCAATCAAGCCAAAATGTATATTCTATTTTTTTTTATCATTTTACTTCACAGACTAACCTAAGCCCCATTTGCCAAGATAGAATAATGTGCACATACACCCCGCCTCGCCAATCCCAAGAATATTTATCCTCTTCCCTCCTATTTCCTTGTTTTTTTTTCTTATTATATTCATCTCCATTCTCTATCAATAATTGGGTTCACTTGTTGTTAATACTAACCATTGATTCTCTAACAACCGCTTTCAATATCTGAAAAGAACATGAAAATGGAACATTTCTAACCAAATGAAGAGGAGGAAACAATTGTTTATATTTCATTTTTTTGAGACCTATTCTAAATTCTTTATGTTTCTATGTTCTGTTTGGTTTTTTATGTTTCCAAATATATATTATGTACGGTTTTTTTAGTTAAATGGTAATTGTTTGCATGATTTTTATTTATTCAACATCTTAGTGTTAACTAAAGACAACCAAAAGCCTTTTTGATTAGTGCAAGATTTTTTTACAAAGGTCGCCTCTACAATCAAGAGTTTTTCAAAATCTCATGTCTCAAGATTTAGGCCCAATCTTCTACTTTAAAAAACTATTAAAATCTATCCAACCGAAAATAAGTAATAGGAAAGCATTTTCCTTGAAATCATTTAAATAATAAAGTATTTTACTTATGATAACTCATGCTAGTTGTGCCAATGGCTTCATATTTTATCTGAGCCTTATATGCTACCAAATTTAATTACTGCTTATTTTTATAAATAATCCTATACATGTCCTACAATGGTGATTAGTTAGCTTATCTCGCTTTCTATTTTTCCTAGTAGGCTTGCTATATGTGATTTTAATTAAGGGTTGACTTTTACATTCTATATTTTCCACTCATTCATCCTTAATACTCTTTCTTAGCCACTTGGTGAAATTCTTGGTTTTACAAGTAATAATTTCTTAATAATTTGTTCTTTGTTCAAGTTGTTACCTTACTTAAGATTTTGTTAGTTAGAAGTAATCCAATACCTGATAGCCTTAATATTTTTCTTTACTAAAAAGATCTCCCTAGTTTCTACTTTAAAGGACAATCTGCTCAATAAAGTATCTAACCTTTTGGTTTGGGATAGGTGAAAAGCATGTTTGCTCTTCTATGTTAGTTTGCTTATTTTTCCGACTGAACTTCTAATTGCACTCCTATTTGGCTACTTCCTACTTTACTTTAAACACATATTTAGTGTGCAATATGGAAAAACAATGCTTTTGCAAATTTAGCATTGTTCAAGCTCATCTCAGGAAATGCCTCTCATCTAAATCTCCAAGGTAATACTACAACAAATTTCCTTGATGCTCGCATATAGAGATTTGCACAAGTTCATTTATCTTCCTTGTATTTATTTATTATCCATGTCCATGTTGTTATAAGGTTCATTTTGTTAGATGTTTGGGATAAATTTTTGTGTTTGGCTATTAAAAGCAATAAATATAATTGTTTGTACATAAGAAACTGTTTTCTCTATTTCATTTGGTACAAGCATATATATATTTTTATTTTTTATTTTTTTGTCGAATGTGCAAGCTATACGAGGATGTTCAAGAATTTTCTATTTGCTTTCCATGTCATAGCTCAGAGAGACCGCTAGTCCAGCGACACTTGCCTGTCCCATGATTCCACCCTTCATGCCCGCTTTCATCATTGAGCGCTAAATTTTTAATTCAGCTATGTCATCATCAATGCACTTGGTTAGTAAAGAAAACTATTATGCCAAAAGTGGGGTGATACCAGAACTATGATTATATCAACAAAGTTGTCGGGAAGTGGAAATTATTCTTCAGAAATACAGCTTTAAGAGTTGCCGTCAACATTATTTGTTTTTTAATTTGTTTTGAAATGCTAAATTATATTGAAATATCTTAAACACAATTAACAAATTGTAATGTAATATTATATTTGGTACTTACAAGTGATTATTTGATTATGTTATTATACATTAATATTTGAAGATATTTTTATCAATGAATTTAATTTTAATTTGAGGCTTTATTTTTACTTAATTTTATGTTAAAAATATTATTCTGAATAACAAAATATAAATATTATTTTAATATAATGTTCAACAACACACTTTACGGGCGTCACGTCATCATCATCCAAAGATGGTGCCTTTGCCAAAGATGACGCCAGAAGCGCCATCGTTAATACATACGACGCATGGATTTACACTTTAAACAAGCCGCCATCGATCAAATTTAACGACGCATTAAAAACGCCATTGTCGACATTTTCCTCAGAAGTGTTCCTGCAGATCCGTCGCCGCCACGGCAAAAGAGGCAAGTTTGTCCTCGCGAGAGCTGCAGAGACCTAATTCCGTGAGCTCGACAACCCAAGAGGTAAATTTTTCCTACTGGGTTTTCTTAATCCTGTCTTTGGCGAGCCATTAAATGGTTTAGTGGCTCGGGGGCCTGGAATACGTGGCGTCCAGCCCAAAAAGAAATAAAACTAATCGCTGGGCGTTCGAGACTCATTTTATTTCAATCCAGTGGTCAAACTATGGACTGCTTTTGGATACTCGGGATCAATTATCAGTTATCTGGGGACGCCTAAAGTCGAATTTTGTGACTGTTTGGTAATCTCTTGACCGATTTCTAATTATTATTGGTCCATGTATGTCGTTGTGTGTTATTGCTAAAATGAATAACATGTTGGTTGTGTGTAAAAGAAATTATGTTATTATATGCGTATATGATATATTAACATGGCAAACACATAAACGCATGTCAGATTTTATATGCACGTGACGCATCGCGAGTAAATCTATGTGTGAGCGCATGAATGGTTATGAACCAAAGAAATAAACCATCTGATATCGCTTCAATAATTGAATTAAATCTCCGAGAGCGTCCACTGAACTATACTTAGTCATTCAATAAATTAAATCCGAGGTTGTCCATTAATTAAACTAAACAATATTCCATGAATTAACTGTATATTGCCTTAACAATCAGCATCTGAGGCTGTTCAAAAAATATATTTGAGGTTTATTCAACTGAATTATCTTGAGGTTTAGTCCGTAATGGAATCATATTCTGAGGTCACTAACATCAAAAACATAACCTTTGTTTTAAAACAATTTTTTTATATAATATGATAAGAGTATTTCGGCAAAGAGGACTCGAGGCATGGGGTAAGCATGGCATGTAGACATTCGAGTAGGAATGCGTAATAATTTTACTTCCGAATAGGTGTTTTTCCACAGATGTGCAATTTCAGTGAGAATTTTTGTAGAAAATTTCTATCATTTCACCCTATCGTGGGAAAAATAATTTCAAATCAGAAGAATCCTGAGGGAACACATGAGGATTAGTTGAGAAAAAGCTACTGATCATAATGCCTATGTGTTTTTTGTAAAATTATGTGAAACCCATTTAAGTGTAAGGAACAAGGAGTCAGAATTAAAACTTTGCTTTGTATGATTACCAATATTTTACGTAGTTTCAGCTTCCAAGCAGTCTTTGTAATAAAAAGGCAATTTTTATATCTAATCTAGTTTAAGGAAGGAAAGAAAAGGGGAAACTGAAATGAGGACTAGGAAGGACTACTACCCATTTTGGGTCCTCTATCGTGATAGAGAAATTCTGTCGCAACAGGGTTTCTTTAGCCCTGGGTCACAACAGGGTCCTCCGTGTTGCGACATGGTTCTAAGGCTAGGCGCACAACCCTACTTCCAAGGCATGGTTGGGATGCACGCCGATGCTATGTCGCTGGTTTAGTCACGGCTGAAGGTTTTCTCTCGTCGCAACATACTTTTAAATTTCGCGGTCGCGATCGCGGACTATGTCGCTGGTCAGTGGTGTGTTTCGGCGGCCTGGAGGCTCAGGCTCGGCAGACACAACACTTGTGTAGCTATTGCAGGAGCAACGAAGCGCAATACCACCGCGAAGTCGCGATCGAAGTCACACGCTTAGCGAGGCAAAAGCCTGCCACAATAGAGAATCTATGTCGCAACATACCGCCCACAGCTCCTCTCGCCAGCGGCGCATATTGTTCATCCTATGTCGATAGAAATTGCGGTCGCGACAAGGTTTGGCCGGGCTGTGCTTCGTTGTGACAAAGGTCTCTTGTGTCGCGACGCAGTCTTCCTAAGGGTGGATACCCTATCGCAAATGTAAGATTTTGATGCTATGGCTGTGGTTTTCCAAGGGTGGTGGCCGCGACAGGCGCTTTTCGTCGCGACCACAGACGTGCTCCGCATGCGACAGTATCGAGTGCGTGTGCATTAAGCCTGGCACATGCATGAGCTCGTTAATGCTGATCGAAGACCGCGACACAAGACGCTGCATGACAACGTGCATAGCAAAGACAATTGAGCCCAATTAGGCACGACAGACTTGTCAAGTAGCCGCAGTGTAATCGTTGTGCAATCGTCGACCTACTCTTCATGACACTATTCATGGATATAAAAAAGAAGAAAAAGTGACTCCCTGGATATACGCCACAATCCTCTCCACATACCGACGGCTTATCATAACAAGGGTGGAGTACCTTTTTATGGAACTATTACAAATAACTAAGAAATCAATTTTAGAATTGATTATATATACATTGTTACTAACGATATGTATTAGTAGTTGATATTTAATAAAATATATACCTACTCAAGATCTACTAATGTGATTCTATGTTCCATTCCAGAATACCAAGACAGGGATATGAATAGACTCAGTAATTATAAAGTCTTCTAAACACCATATCTGTAACAGATAACACAAAGACAATATAATTATTAACAAAAAACATTGAGATACTAATATCATAGTCATTAATGCAATTATTAAGGCAATGAACAAAAAAAAAAAACCACTTATAAGAATGATGTCTCTTTTACTTAAATAAGGTACATTAGTCTTTTATAATCCAAAAAATAAACATTCGTAAATAAGTCTTATACAAAGCAACTACAAACATGACAAGCAAATTGTCTTACAAAAAATTGAAGTTATATCACATCTTTCTACCGAACTTGTTTCCTATTCTACAAAAGTCACATCGCGACTTGTTCGCCTCTCTCAACCTTGTTACGTGATAGTAGTTTTCCCTTCTCTAACGTCCAATTCATTATGCAAACGGGTTTATTTAGGACGTCCACTGCCCATGTGTTTCATTGACTCAAAAGGTACAATCGTAGGACCATCATTAAGAGGTCACTCATCTTCATTGAATATGGGATGAAACAAGTTTACCTAAATATAATAGTATGACTACATAGTGTAGTAGCCTTCAACAAATAATCAAAAATCATCATAGCGATGCTGACTTGCTGCTATGATATGGCTACATGGAAATCCTGTTTGATTACATAGTGTAGTATGATATGACTTGCTTCTCCTCCATCACTTGATGAATTTATATAAACCCCACCACACTCGCTTGATTTCCAAAGATCATTCCAAATTGATTCGCCATATTCAGGTATAATTTTTTCCTGGTTTTGTGTTTGATTTTTTGATTCCTTATTTTATTCTGGCATTATTGTTTCATCAAGAGCCATTTGTGACAAAAATCTCCAAATCAAAACACCAATCATCACCACCCTTTGCACCGCTCGCTACCATACGCTACCAAATCGTTGACCATCCGGGGCTTCACTCCCTTTTCGCTTCGCTTCTGGCTGTCGACCGCTTCCAAGGTTTCTTTGGGGCACGCAGACTTCATTTTTAAAGGTATTGTCCCATTTTGCCTCCACAAATAGGTTTTGTATTTCATATTTTCTTCTAATTTTTGCCTCTGCTTTTGTCACACGGAGAAAATTGAAATTCATTAACTAATTAGTACCATTCTCAATGCAAATTATGTTATTGGGGCTCAGCAGATATCCCGCTCCTTAGAGTTTTAAAATTATGGCGCCTATGTAAATGGTGATGAGACTTCCAAATATGGTCAAAGCTCAAGAAACAGACAAATAAAATTATCAAATTATCACTGGATTGGTAATACCAGGTTCCATCTATCGCTTCACCTGACGCCTTAGGCACCGTAAAAGAGGTTTTGATTTGCTTTCTAAATGCACTCTACCACTAACGCCATTCAAAGAATTTCATTAATGATTTTTATCCTAGAGATGACTACTTTACGGGATCAATTATCAATTATCATCACCAACCAATTGCAGTACCATGATCGATGCTATACTTTTTTGTGGCGGAAAGAGATTGAATTTTGAGTTTGACGCTCATTATGGCCTTGAGTTTTTAAACAGAGGTTAACCAAAATATGAGAAAGAAGGGAGAGAAGAAAGCATGGTTCAAAGTCACAGATCGGGCCATCAATTTTATCACCTCGACGGCCTGACGTATTGGTTGCGTTGTTCGTCGCCAGACGCCCGATAGCAAAATAGATGATTAAAATACCTTAAAAATTACTAAAATTTTATATAAATTATTAGAAAATAGATATACTAAGTAAACTGGTAATTTTAATAAAACAATTTTTTTTTTATATTTAAAATGGGGGCTGGATGGCTTGAATATGGAAAATACAGTTTCTTGGGCCAAACCGACGTCATTTTGGCCTTTTTAGATAATTTTTTAAAAAATTCAAAACACTAATCAAATCACGCTGCTTTAATGTATTAAAAAAAAGAAATAAAAACCAAACCCCTCTTCAGATTCTCGACTACATGAGTAAGAAATGAAAAATGAAGAGGTAAGAACTGGTAAAGGTAGTGCTGAAGAAAGCAAGAGGGAGAGCTCGCACCGCTTCCAAGGCGCCACCTTGTTTTCTTCCTCGCCTCCTCGCCTCTTCCGCCCGCCGTTTTAACCTGTTTAGATTTCATCTTTCTGTGCTTTTCCTCGTAGTTAGTTTTATTTTTATAATTTCATCTTCATTTTACTTTTCATTTTTCAATAACTTCCTAATTTTTTTTATTTTTTATTGTTTCTTTTTTAAATTTCCATCATAGTATCATTTCCATCTGCTTATCGTTAATTCTTTTTTCGTAGGAATCTCTAAAAATTTGCATTTTTGTTTGCTTTTTGGGTTGTTCTATTGAGATCATTCTCTGTATTTTCACTGATTTTCACCGAGTTGACTGAGTCATCTCGCGAAATTGGTCGAGTCCACCGAGTTTTACCCGATCCCCTTATCGTCTTGTACCTGGTAATGGTATCGATTCAGTTAGTCCCGAGTTCTAAGCATGACCCACCGAGTCAGATCTGACTCGCGATTTTTCAACCCCTAAGAGATAAGGGCATAACAATAGAATGACAAACGAAGGACAGAGAGCGAGAAGCGAAATTAGGGAAAAGTATGTCAACGCCGATGAGTGTACCGTCTTCGCCTCTACCTCCGCCATCTCTCTCCCAGTGGGTGTCGCTCATATTAGGTGACACACTTCACTCCCACCCCTACCAACATGGTGCCTACCACCATAGAAATCCCCAGCCATTACCTCTAACGACTAGAAATTCCTGTGAAGCGAAGCCGTATTGCTTGCTTAAACCCTCCTATAAAATTTTCTTTAATTTATAACTTAGGATTTGGTAAAATCTAGCAACAGAAAACTTCTACAAAGACGACTACGCACACATAGTTTAATTCCAACTCAGATACATCCAATTTATTAATTGCATTCAAATTATGGTAACCAAACATACCAACACATTCTCAATAAAACTACTTATGTACATACATATGTTCCTTTTATACAAATTCAAAGTATGTTCAAGGTCTTTTCCTTACATAATGTTCTTCTTAATTTACAAAGACTTGTACAATGTCAGACAAACTTATCAGGTTCAAAATAGCTCTCGCGCACTGCATTCGGAAAATAGTTTTTAAAATACAGGCACAATGAGCTAAACGAGTCTGAGGCGGTTTGTAAAGGTTTCGCTTCCTGAAACATCTCAAAAAATGTAAACTCCTCTTTACAATTATTTTTCCGGTAGTTTTTCTATTTTTGTTTGATTAAAAGTTTCTAAAACTTTTTTATTTGCTTAAAAGTTTATAAACTTTAATACTATTTGAGCTTTGTTTTGGATTCTTTCTTTTAAAAGCTTGTAAAACTCTTTATTTCTTATTGCTTGTGAAGTTTATAAAACTTCATAATTTTTCGCTTTTGCTTGCTTTTGATCACGCTGAAAGTTTCTTAAAACCTTTCACAAACCCGCTTTAAAGTTTTCAAACTTTTTCATAAAATGGGCTGGGCTCAACCACATGCTTTGAAAATAAACCTACTTCGAGATTGGCTCAACCGATCGCTTTGAAATTCAAACTACTGGCTCAACCGCTTGTTTAAAAATCCTCCTAAGCCTGGCTTATCGAACCAATGGCTGATTTTTCAAAACTCAGACATCATGTTTGTAAACATCAACCACTGGAGGCCTATTTTTTTCTTGTTATACCAATGAACACTCCGAACCGTGTTCAACCCAAGCAAGGGAAGGACCTTTGGGTCCACGCCACTTTTTTCCTATGAATATGGGCGGAATTGGACCCGTGTCGCCATCACCATACTTAAGCCAGAGCTCATAACCCAGCATACCCCCTCGCACGTGCCACCCGCCTCCCTTTAAATGCATGACGATGTCCTAAGCTCTGCCGACCGTGCAAAACCACAAATGCACAGTATGAAATCCTAACACCACCTCGCACGCACGTGATACCTTCGACCGGCTTGTTTGCTTAAAACTAGTGGAAGGCCTTGTTTTCAAACTTCTTTTGCTTGTTTGCTCTTTGTAAAATGTAGTTTTACACTTTGAAACCATTTATCATTGTTGCTTTTGAAAAATGGTTTAATTATTCAAAACCATTTGCTTATTTGCTTGCTTGAAAATGGTTTAATTATTCAAAACCATTTACTTGCTTGTTTGCTTTAATTATGGTTTTACAATTTAAAAACCAATGCTTGTTTTTCAAAATGGTTTAACCTCAAACCATTGCTTGCTTTTTTAACTCATTGCTTGTTTTCTTGAAATGGTTTGTATTTCAAAACTATGAAATACCAGTGTAAACAGTTTATAATAATAATAATAATACACTAGTATTTGAGAAAATGAGTTTAGAACACTCACATCTTCTTTGCTTGCTTAACTTATACGCTCCACACTTATCCCGCCTTTACTTTTAACCTACAACTCAACGAATACGACACACATATTAATAGCATAACTTAACGTACTTCCTAGACCTAGTCACACTCTTTGTACTCTTTTAAAGCTAAGGTTCTATGGTTCTATCTCCAACCGGAATCACCCACCTGAGCACCGGTGCCTTCAAGTTACGTCCGGGCCCGGACTACTCTAAGGCCCAAAGCTGAAATCAGAATTTTTTCGCACACGGCCCCACTTTGAGGAATTTTAGGCCACTTAGATCAGATTTGACGATGCCTATTTTTAGGTTTGGCTTTTCCTTCAAATTAGTTTATCTGGCTGCACTTGAATCACTCAAATCGGATAAGAAATGAGCAAGAGTGGCAAATACACGTAAAACCGGCCTAAATAGGAAAATAGGAACAGGTGTACCTAAGACACCACCTGCTCATGTACGGCACACTTTGTTCAGGGTACGCACTACTGTTCATGTACCGTACACTTTCCAAAATTGCCCGTATTTTGTTATTTTTCCGTACTTTGATGCCAATTCACTCCATACAACTTCTATAATTCATAATACCTCAAAAAAAACTAACCTGGAATTCATCTAAAACAACTGGCCAACATAAAATTGGCTATGGAACCTCAAACCTCAAAACCTAGTGGAAATCCAAGAACTCAGTCCACCCAATCTCTTTTTAAAACCACATACTCTTGATGATTCCATGTTTTTACATCAATTGGGGTTTTACTCATAACCCAACAATTCAAAGGTTTGCGTGATGCTTCTCACAACCCCAGACCAAAGGAGCATCAAATCCCATAAATTAAAGTCCCAGAAATCCAATACACTTGATCTAAGACAACAACATTACCTGATTGGGCCTCCTCTTCCTCTTCCTCCCTCTCTTCCTCTTCTTCTTGCTCTCACTTTCTCCCTCCCCATTTTGCTAGGGCAAACTTTTGAGACCAAATGAATTTTGGCTTTTATTTCCCATTTTTATATTTTCCACTTTCCCTAAATTGCAAATTGCCCTCATCTCTTAAATTTTGTAATTTTAACTTGTTTTAATTGTATTGTGGCCCATCTCTACTTGATTATGATTTTCATATTCTTTTGCTTAATGACCATTGTACCCTTGGTTTCATACACAAATCCCGGGTTCCATAATTTATCATTCCCTACTTTAGTCTCCAAAATACTACAACGTGACACTTGGTACTCTTATACACCCCTACAGTATCATGTACTGTACACTTTCTCGGGACGGGGTGTTACATTAGGGTTGTAAGAACCCCTTGCTTAAATTCTTTGTTAGTAGATATAGAATATGTTTAACAAGTCCAATTTGCAATTTTGAGCTAGATTATGCTGAAATGGAAAAAGCTAGAGTGACCGGTGATAGACATGGTTCATCTTCCTGTTTTAGAACAGATTGAGAATCTTAACAGCCTTCGTCGACACCTTCAACTATTTAATGTAGGTACATGGCCTTCAAAGATGCTAAAAGTGGTGTATAGGGCAACGTTGGCGATGTTCTCCTCAGTAGGATCAATGGTGTCGAAAGTGGAGACAGAAGTGGAGACGAAGGTGAATAGCGATGGACCCAACAAAATTGGAGGTGAAGGTGGAGAGAGGGTTGTGAATAATTTTGGACGAATTAGATAGTAACACGTGACATGTGATGACATAATGGTCTATGCGACATACTGCTACGCCATTAAATGACCGATTGGGACCTAAACAAGAAGACACCTTATAAACTTGGGATTATTCCTAGACAATCACATGACTAATTAAAGAAAATTGGTAAAAGCTGAGATTATTCATGTTAATTAACCCTTTTAAAATGGGATATGTATGGCCATATGCCTAGCTTAATCAAGTCAGAAATGCTAAACATTTAAAATCAGAATACTGAGGGAGGTTTCTGAACTCAAGAGACAATTTACTACATCAGATTAAAAAGTGATTATATTTGCCAAAAAAAATCGAACTCAGAGTAAACTTTGATTCACAATTTTTACTGAACATTATTAAATTAATGATATTATAAATATATAATTTATTTTATATAATATCAAGATTTAAATATAAATATAAATATATGTTATAAATGAAGCATTTAGTGGTGAATAACCACATTTAGGGGTGACAATTCTTGTCCATGGACTGTGTTCGTGTCGTGTCAACGTACGGATTATGTCAATATTCACCAACCCAAAGCCGACACGAATAATAAACATGTCAGCATTCGTTAACCCAAACTCAACCCATTTATTATTCGTGTTGTAAGAGTCAACACGAATATGAATCTATTTGCTCGATTATTTAAAATAATAAGAATTATAATTAATCATCCATGTTTAACACAAATAACTTATTAAATTTAACATGTTTATTAATTTTATTATTTAAAATAATACGAATTATAATTAATGATATATATTTAACACAAATAATCTATTAAATAGGTTAATTAATTAATATAATAATTAAACGGGTCAATTCGGATCAAATTCATATTAGGCAAGTTAACACGAATATGACTCATTTATTAAACGTGTTAGGCGGGTCAAGGTGAATATGACCCAAACACGATTATACTCAACCCAAACCTGTAAAAATCGTGTTAGGTTTGCATCGTATCAAATTTTGTCAGCCCTAACCACATTCATGCATCTCATTGAGAGGATGCATTTGATGAGTAATTGGAACTCTTATTTATTAGTGAATGAACCTTAAACTTATTTATGGCATTCCATTACTCATCTTTAAGATGAGTAAATGGAACTCATTTTGTAAGCCTATAAAAGGCACATCTCAGCCCTTTATTAGAGTATCCCAAAGAAAGAATTACTCTTGTTCTCTATCTCTCTCTGTCATTTCTTATTTTATCTCTTGCCTTTTTTCTCTTCAAATACAAAGAGAATATATTTCTCTTTTACTTAAGTTTTGCTTTTATAATATATTTCACAACAATATATTAATATTTTTATTTTATGATTAAATTTAAATATATTCAAAATATAAAGAAGTTGGTTTGTTTAAATTAACTATTTTAATTTTATAAAAAACTTATATTATTTTTATTTAATATTATAAATATTTTTAAAAAATACCTAGTTTTTAATTTTGAAAAAAAAATCTAACTAGGCATCATGCTCTTTACTCAACATGGTTTGTTTTTTCTTTGTGAAAACTAAGGGTGAGAAAAAAAAAACCCAAAGAAATTGAACCTATCAAGAAAACAAATTGAGATCGAACTGAAAAATAAGTTAACCAAATTGATCGATTTGGCTTGGCTTTGCTTATACTAATTCTGCTTCAATTCCCAGTTTATTAATACAAAAACCGTGATTTTAGTTAACCAATTCCAAAAAAAAAAACTAATATTATATTACAATTATAAACACAACATATATATATATATATATATATATATATATATATAAGGTAATCGTATGACTTGGGTAAAGTGTAACAATAAATTATCATATAAGACAGCCGTGAAGTCTCGGGAATTTTGCTAGATCTCTGATAACGACACGAATCCACACCGCTGAAGTTCGCTCTGCGGGAAATCTAGTTGCACAAGAGGTCCATGTCGACCCAGACAATCAGAATTTCACGTGACATGCGGGCAATCACACATGACATAGGACACATGCCATGTGACGCCAACGCGGGGACACTGGCACACGGGAAGTCATAAATATATACATGTCATACTCCACCATGGGATGGAAGTGGCATGGGAGACACATGGCATGATGATTGCCATGTGTCACAATGATTGAGAAATGTGTCCTACACCTAAATCAAAGTGAGTTCGTGGGAATGAGAAAGGAAAGAGAAAAGATAGAAAGAAAGGAGAAAGAAGGGAAAGGAAAAAAAAAAAGGAAGTCTAGTTTTCGATCGCCTGACGCTCGAATAGTTAGAGTTCGATCACAAGAAGCTAGCTGGACTGCATTCAAGAGAGGTAGGGTTCTCTCCTACTGCTTAACTCGTCTAAGGGTCATTCAATGGCTATGAGGTGTAGCCCTACGAAGCGGGTTATTAAGAACAAGCCAGGATCAAACTGCTGTGAATACCATCGACCGCTTCTGTGTCCTTTCGCTCTTAGACTATAGTTCTAAAGTAGGCTGTACTTGCCGACAATACGTCGAGTATGGTGATTTTGCGGGTGTGTTGCTAGACAAGGACTCGACATGTCGAATTATGTACGTTATGTCCTAATAAGAAGATCCGCTTTATGTGTCGCTGCTTGATCGACGACATGCAAGTGTGTGAAAATCATGGATATAAGGCCGAACGGATGTATTTACATGGGCTAGGCTTATGATGTACCAGCTAGACATGATTATCCATGAATCATAAATGTTCCATGTAGCTCTGGCCATGCATGTAACATGAGCAAACATGCAATGACATTCTCGCACGCATATGCACGGGGACATCAGAACCGTGTGAGTGCATGGCATGAAAGAACACTCGTGTTTAGTGTTTAATGGTACACTCTGTGACACCCTAGAGTCGCACGGTTCAAATTATGTGCCCGCAGCAATAAGAAGGGATAGACACCCCTCGTAAAAGGTCCAGATTGGCTCGACATATGCGCCCGCCAGCGGAAAGTCCCATGTAGTGTCGAAGCAGGTACTAACGCTCGCAGAAACCTCGAAAAGTTCGCATCTACAAAATACATATGGCTTATGAATAAAGAGGTTTTTCGGAGACTATCCAAGGAGTTTAAATATGAAACAAAAATCTTTTGTTTTGGAAATGAAGGTTTTTCATACATGACGCTACAAGATATGTGAGGAGTCATGAAGAACGGACATTGGCATAACATGAGAGCATCCACGTAGAAATGCATATGTTTTGCTCAACAACATGAATGTTAAATTATGGCATTTGCATGTTCACTTAGGTGGGGAGTAAATTTTTAAGAGAATTTCTACTAGGTATTGCCTACACCCCATCGTGGGAAAATCATTTTAGGGTGCTAGAGGCCACTGCAGATGGAACTCACCGAGACCTGGGCAGAAGTAGCGTATCCTAGCTTATTCAATTTACAAAATTCTGCATAATGATCTTTAGTTTTTGTTATGTAAGAAGGAAGGAGTTGTGATAAAACTCATTACAAAATTGTTTCATACAGTTTAACAGGCTTTTCCCATATTTTTATTTTGCCTTTATTGTGCAGAGGCCATGTGTTAAATTTATAAGTTTTGGAAAGAGCTATGTGACGGGGGCCGTAAAGGTTGCTGCAAAGCCTGGGTGAGTTTAGTCAGCGGAGAAATTCAAGGGTCACGATAGAGTTTCGTCCTTTTCTACGATGTGGGTTCCCCGTGTCCCAACATGGTTCCTATGTCATGTGCAAGAAGTTAGTCGCTACAGGTTTTTCCATGTCTGGTGCAGTTTTGCTTTCCTGGTCAGGACAATGTCGCAGTCAGGCTCTTTATCACGACCGAGACGCACTAACAAAGAGTTAGGTGTCGCACCCTTCATACTGCGACTGAGTTTGGTTAGGGCCAAGGGTTTTTATGTCATGGCAGGGCAGTTTCCATGTCACGACAGGGTTCGGCCCTAACAGAGGTATTTCTCCTTGTCATGACAAAAATTCCTCATTACCTACGTGGTCTGGCCTCAGGAGAATTTCTACGCCAGACAGAGAATCTGATGTCGCTGGCTGTATTAAACAAGACCACTAGTTTTTTTTTCACGATAGTGGGCTAATACTGCGCACGGCCAAAGAAGGCCAAAGCATCATAAGGTTAGTGAGCGTAATGCACACTTAAGCAATAACATGACGTAGGTTCGTCGCGACAGAGATTCTCCGTCTCAATAGACTTACAATGGTAAAAAAAAAAAAAAAAAAACTCCTGACGGTGTCATAGGTACCATCTTACTTCTTCACAAATAATATTGAGGCTCCCATGGTAATGTACTCTTAAATAGACAAAGCTCCTCATTCAACAATTCCTTTACAAGGATAGAGCGTGATCCTCACTGGGTAAGATATAGATTTCCAACTTTAATCCCATAAGGGAGTTTATATAGATTTCCATGTAAGCTTAAGCGACTTCGTTCTATCTTAGGTTGAGGTTTTTTACTTAGTTTATTATATCATAATTAATCAATTAACCTTATTAGATTTTAATTGATTAATTAATTCAACATATAAAGATAATCCATAACTTTTTTTGCAACCTTAGGTATTTATCAAAATGTCCCTTATGCACACACATGCATATGGATAAAGAACTATGGTAAGGTATTTGACTCTTGAGTCGGGAGCGCTGATGTAAAACTCGCTTTGCATGGAAATATGTAGGAGCCGGATTTATATGTATCAACCAAAGGGCTTTTATTCTGGAAAAAAAAGATTATTTGTTGAAGAAATCTTTGTATGGCTTGAAACAATCACCAAGGCAGTGGTATAAGAGGTTTGATGAATTTATAATTTCCCATGACTATGTTCGCAATCAGTATGATAATTGTGTTTACTAGAAATTGTTGGATGGCTCCTTTATATATTTGTTGCTATATGTTGATGATATGTTGATTGCAATTAGCAGTAAAGCTAAAATTAATAATCTGAACTTTGTTGAGCAGTGAGTTTGAGATGAAGGATTTAGGTGCAGCCAAGAAATCCTAGGCATGGAGATTTGGATGGGGATCGGAAAGCGTGCCTATCAGATTACAAGATAAACAATACTGAAAAGCATCAGAGTCTTTTCAAATGGAGAAGTCAAAGCCTGTTAACACTCCTTTGGTATCACACTTGAAATTTGATTCTAAAGGATATACCAAGAACTTAAGAACACAAAGATTACATGAGCCGAGTCCCCTTACTCGGCGCAACTGAGTTTAATGTATGCCATGGTGCACTAGCCAAATCTAGTATATGCGATTAGTGTGGTGCGCATTTGTTAATCCCGAAAACCTATCGGGAAGATGTTAATGGATTATGCGATACTGAGAGGCAATGGTAACTTATATGTCCGGTTTACGTCCTAGTTGTTCTACTAGTGATATCATTGGCCATACGTATTCCGATTATGGTGGAGATCTCTCGAGAAGAAGATCACTGAGATGTTATATATTTAATCTGACTAAGCAACCACACTACGCTGTTTTTAAGTCAACAACTAAAGTCAATATATGTCATCAACATATCGTGAGAATGTATCAGCATGGTCTTAGCTGAGTTAGTTCGGGGTTTAGGATGTAGAACCGATCATTTATTATGATACTCAAAGTGCATCGAGTTTGGCAAAAATCCAGTTATCATGAAAGATCAAGCATATTGGAAGTCGCTGGAACTTCATTGAGATACTATCGAGGATAATGCTTTCCATAGAGAAGATAGCCACAGCGTATAATCCAACTAATATGTCACTAAGCCGCTGCTTATAGAAAAGTTCAAGCATAGCTGAGACTCGTGAATGTTCGTGATAAGATGAGGCCCTTCGAGGCATGGATGATAGTGGAGTTGTTTTTTATATTGATATTTGCAAAATTCAAGCTCAGTGAAGAATTCAATGACTAGAATTTTGTGGTGACCCGAAATATTTTGGGAGCTCGACCTGAAAGAGATTTTTTGTGAGATATGTCGTGGTGATGAAGGGTGAGGGCCACAATCAATATATATATGTGTGTGTGTGTGTGTGTGTGTGTGTGTGTGTGTGTGTGTGTGTGTGTGTGTGTATATATATGTGTGTGTGTGTGTGTGTGTGTGTGTGTGTGTGTGTGTATGTGTGTGTGTGTGTGTGCGTATGTGTAAAGGGGGTGGGGGACTAGGTGCAGGTGAGGGGTGTCGCTGGTTTTGTACTATGTACTTGAAAGCCGCAATCAATAAAATTCTCTCTATATCCATGGACATAGGTCATATTGACCAGCAGATCAGCTAAGGATTTTCTTTCTATTAATTTTTTCTTCCTATTTACTATTTATTTTGCAATAAGGATAAATGTAAAATCACACAAACTTAAAATAAGATTTAAAAAAAATTAAAAGGTGAAAAGGAAAATTAAGAAAATAACCACAAAAATAAACAATACATCGCATATACCAATATTTTATTTAAACCACATATATATCATCAAGGAATTTAATCATTTGGTATTATTTAGTTTCCTTCATTTTCCCATGCCATTGAATCATTCACAAATCATTAAAATTCATTATCTATTCACATGTAAGATGGCTAATGGAGATAAGGAACACATCCTAGAATGAAACTACTAGCTTCTCAAGTAAAAAAAGAACCTAATAAGTTGGTTTTATATGTTATTTTAATTCGTCTTACTTGTATAAATTTTTAATTGATTTTGATTCCATCAAATTATTTTGTATTTCATATACATATTGTGACGCTCCAAAACCTAGGGGTCCGTTGACCAATCGTCAACTTGCGAAAAACTCGTGGATATCGGGTGACCCGATTCACCAGGATCCATAATTTAACAAAAATCATACAGTATCCTTTGTACGAGGAGCTCTATCCAATTTTCAACCTGTACATTATACAACAACATGACACATCTGGGGCCCAATATAACACAATGACCACATCGGGTCCATTTATGAGTAAGAGTGACCCTACCGAGCTCATTTATCCACTCAAAAATATACAAGACTATATCACAATAGTCCTTAAGGGTTTAATTACAACACTCTTATACAAAACATATATATACAAAAACTGATTTTTTCCAATATATTTTACAAAATAACTATCAAAGCCACAATCCGGTTTTCTTCACTTCACTCATTGAATGAGCACTGGTCCACCTGTACACCCTATATCTTAAATGTTTTCCCATGAAGGGTGAGCCACGCCCAGTAGAGTAAACTCCTACAGAGGCTACTCCCCACCTAAGTGTACATGTAATGGTCATGTTCATAATTCACATTCACATTCCAAGTAAGAACATGCAATTTCTACTATGGAATCCTACTTGCCATGAAATGAGATGAGACTCAATCATGTACTCCCGCACCCGAGTCCTTACCGACCACATCTTACCCAGTCCCACTGACTCTACCACACAATGCGATGTCAAAGTGTGGATAACCTCATTTGTGGATTACATCCAATGATCATTTTATATAAAAATTATTTGAGTTTCAACCAAAATGCATGCTGATTCAAGGCCACGCAGGGTGATCCTAATCAACAATATTTCAGATCTTGGCTTCCACTGCTGTAGAGGTCAAGCTATCAAGATATATGCCGAGGTCGAACTCTAGATGGGCTTTTTGTGCACAATGATTCATCGTTAAGCCTAAAATAGTGAATTTATATTTGATTTTTAACACAAAATGTGGTAATATTACAAACTAAATTTAAATAAAATAAAGTGTAAAAGAAGTCTCTTAAAGCGTCGCCATCGATTTAGGGTTCTAAAGGTCACTGAGGAGGTTCTCGTCCATTTCTCTTCGCTGGGTCAGGGGAGGATGACATATAGTCACCTCCCGAACCGGATCTTCATTTAGCTATAAACCCAACCTAAAGCACTATCCTCAAAGTCAGGTTTATCGGGCAAATGTGGGCCCATGCGCAATCGGGGACTTCACTCACTTCTTAGAAGCAATTTCTATTGTATGAAGAAAACCCTATTGCATGGAGCATAACAAACTTTGATCAAAATAGAAAATGCAAAGGTACATGCGTAAGAGACAAAGACAACATGAAAGGATGGAGATATGCCCCAATGTTAATGTCACACCGCCACATACGACAATCATCCACTCAGATTATCCGTGATTCGATCATGGACTCGAGGTAAGCAAACTAAATGGAAAAGCAATATGTGACCCTTGATACTTCCTAAGCACAGAGACCTGTCGACATCCCGTACTCAATCAGTAGACAGAAACTGTCCATATAAAATGCTTCGAAGCAAACACGAGATCTCATGGTCTTCAAGGGTCTTATGACTCGCACTGTGAATGTGTGCCAGGTGAAAAGGTGAATGACATGATGGGAAACAGAAAGCCCAACATCAATAAATACTACCAAACCCCTTTGCACGCGATGTCAAATATCAAAGAATCATGTGAGCAAGGTGACTCAACTAACATCCGAATGAACAATGTCAAAACGGAGAAGGAAGTGCAATCAAAGGACACACGCCATAGCGAGACGACACGATCAATAAAGGTAGAAGTTAAGATTAAGGGATAAGACAAATAGATAATGATAAAGCAAAAAAATGGAGAAACAAGATGGGATACAAATCTGGCAATGTGTGACCATGACGAACAACCCATCCCAGGAATGCAAAGTCAAAGCAAGTCACTATAAGATAGGAGTGGTGATTCAAGTAATGATTCAGGGACCTAGTGCGAAGCAATCCAAACCTCATTCCCAATGTGTTACCCAGAACAAGCCAAATGCCATACTAGCACAATCCAACCAGAAGAACCTCAAACCTCCAATCCCAAATGGTTCCCACAACCTAAGAATCCCGGATCAAATCCTATAGGCGGAACGAAGGGTGTGACAAAACCCCGACCGGTAGCTCGGGATGAGCACGCCATCATCACATAAAGAGATAAAAGTTAAACCAATAGAGTATTTATAGAAACTATACTCAAAGGAAAACGGTGTGAATATGTAAAATGGAGAAGAAAATAAGCAAGAATATAAGAAAGAATGTTCAAGAATGACACAATGCTCATAATGCTCACAGCATCTAATTAATAAGTAAATATTGTAAGCAGGCCCTCCCCAGGTTAGAAAAAGTATGCAAGGTTGAATGAAAGAATAGGACTATAATAAACCGCTGAGGCCTAAAAGGCTAGCACAGGGATATATCAACATATAGGTGTGCAATAAGGAATATGGCTACCCAAAATGACACACCATCCTCTTAACCATGATCTCACGCATAAAACCTCTTCAATGGATCCGACACTGACTAGCCCCGTGAACCGATTTCCATCTAGCCTCTATCAACTAAGCAGCTCCTCTCGAGTCAAATCCTGATGAAATAAGGCCCGCCTCCAACTCTCGCTCTAAACTTGCCTCTGTGGTCGTTAATCAATCCTCGAGATCTCATGACTAGGTCACCTTTGGGCCTCCCCGGGCCTAACTCCTCTTCCAAATGCACGTGTCATTTTCCTCCGATAAGCCCGAACATGATCCGTCGCCTCAATCTCCTCTCATTAAGAAGGCTAAGCTAGTCATAACGAGATTGAGCCCACTCAGTCTCAGATATCTGATGCTCAAATGCTACTCTCAAGGATCCCATCTCAATTTCAACAGGCAGCACTACCTCTATGCCATATACCAAAGAGTAAGGTGTAGCCCTAGTAGAGGTATGAAAAGATTTACGATAAGCCCACAATGCGAAAGGGAGCTTCTCTAACCAATCCCTATAAATCTCAGCCATCTTTCTCAAAATCCTCTTGATATTCTTATTCGCGACCTTAACTGCCCCATTAGTCTGGGCCTATATGCAAATGATCGATGATGCTGAATGTCATACTCTTGAACAAATATGTCCACCTCGCCCTTAAAATGCACCTCTCTATCAGAAATCAGCTCATGAGGGACCCTATATTGGCAGATAATGTGTGATATGATGAACTTGGCCACCCTCACCGCTGTCAATTTGGCGTAAGAAGCAACTTCCACCCACTTAGTGAAATAATCAATAGCAACTAAGATGTACTCATGCCCACCTAAGACTCTGGTGTGATCTTTTCCACAATATCAATTTTAATTAAAACGCTTAAGGGATGTGAGTGCATGTAGCCTCGTATGCGGTGATGTGTATCAAGTCCCCGTGCATCCGACACTTTGAGAATCTCATACAAACCGGCAAATAACTGTCTCCATAGTCAACTAAAGTAACTGGGGCCTCACGATTCAAGACTCAAGATGTGGCCCCATGTGTGGGGTCATAGACTCCTCGCGATGAACCTCTCACTCACTCCGACCACAGAGGCGCTTGGCCTGTACATAATAGGCCACATCTAAGATCTCCAAAGGGCATCCCCAAAAATAACAAATCTAGTGGCCAACTATCTCAATGCTCTCCTATCCTTGGATGTGGTTGTCTCAGGGTGAGCGCCACATGACAGAAACTGATAAATATCATGATACCATGGTAGCTCATCCTAATTCTCAATATCTCTAATCAAATAATAGTAAGCGGGTGAGGACCTGGTTTCAATTATCAGTGGTCGCACAATCACTCCTACAGGAATCTCAACCATAGAAGCCAAGGTGGCTAACGACGCAAATCGACTCCTCCGCCCCAGGCGCATGTATATATCTCAACTCACAACTGGGCAAATCAAGAGGTCTAAGCATGGTGGCTCACTCATCTCGAGTCCTCCGCATACCCCCGGGTCTCATCAGATAACTGTTGGAATCCCCATGGATCTCCAACTATCTAATGCCAAGATCCAACGCGCTCTCTAGACCTGTAATGCATGCCTCAGACGCCAACAATGTTATTCGCTGAACCTGATGATCAAAATAGTAATTGAACTCGATTCGAATGTGATCACCCTGTGGTGATATCAATAAGATACTAATACCAAACCCCGATTGATTGGCGGCACCATCAAAGTACAACTGCCATCCTGTAATGCTGGTTACTGAAACAAATTGCTCATCAAGGAAATCATCGTCAATTAGTCTATCATCGGATACTGGCAAAGAAGCCGCATGATCCGCAAAAATGCTTCCCTCATCGACATTTCATGACATACTGGGCATCGAACTGGCGTCACCAATACTAACCATTCATGAGTCTACCAAATGTAATAGTCGATCAAACAAATATCTCAATGGATCCAATCGAGACTGTAAGTACGAATACTGTCACATAGTGCCTAAGTCTCCCGGGTGGCCCAAACTATCGCTAAATGTGAGACGCCAATCATAATGTCGTATTTGCACTCGCATTCTAAAGATCCTCTTACTCGAGTTAACAAATGGCTCGGCCTCCCTTTCCGCCAATCATCGATCTAAGCCAACATGCATCCCAAAGCTATAACCGAAATTGACAAATATGTGGCTGTGGTCGCCTGGCTGGAGGCACTAAAACCTGGGAGAAAGTAAACACTCCTTAATCTTCTCAAAAGCACACTGGTAATCATTATTCCAAACCATAAATGGATCTTCCTCGTAAGATGAAAGATAGCTCGCAGATATCGCCCGTTAGTATAGCAATGAACGACCGATGTATTATAGTCTCCGCTCTAAAAAGCCTCCGATCTCTTTCTACCCCTAAGCAAGATGTCAAGTATGGCGTTAATCTCTTTTTCTAGATCAACCTCTATACCGTGCTCACTAACAATGTGACCTAGAAATTTCCCAGAAGTTACCCCAAAGGATTGGGTCAAGACCTCAAAGAATCTGGTGGCAATGACATGGGGAGAGTTCCGTGAGCTCTTCATGGGCAAGTTTTTCCCAGCATCTGCTAGACATGCAAAGGCTCAGGAATTTCTAGAGTTGAGACAAGAAGCCATGATAGTATTTCAACACGCGGGCTAAGTTCAATCGACCAGCACGCTTCGTGGATGATTGCGGCCACGCATACGGCCAAGGTGAAAAAGTTTGAGGATTGTCTGAAATTGTCCATCCGAGGCAAGATTGTAAGACTTCTCCTACAAAATATGGACTCTATGGTCAGGACATCTCTGGCCATTGAGAGGAAGGTAAATGACTCAAAGAGCGTCCAAGATGCGGGTCATAGTGATAAGAGAAAGGAGAACCAGTGTTAAGAACAAATTATATATACAAATTTATGACACTGCTACCAAAGGACTATTACTCAATCCTAAAGAACTACTAAAAACTTGTTAAGACCATTTTCTCATGTGTATGAAAGATGGAATTGTTCTTCTTTTGGAAAATGGCTCATTTAAAATTCAGGTTCAGGGTCTAGATCAATCGCAAGTGCACAGTGTCGTGATAAGTAATAAAAGTGAGATTTAGCCCGCATATCGCTCCCACGAGAACGATGATAACAAAACTAACTACTTCCAACTATTCAAGATGATTACTATTTGAACTCTACTATTATGATGATAATAAGATCGAAATAGTCCTAAATTGGAATTTCGAATACAAAAGTAAGGATAATAAACTGCTATGATGCACCGAGGGACAAAATCGACATGGATCAATTAGTAATAGTCACTTTTTGCATCTTTTCTATTCATAGCTCAACCATCAATTGGAAAATTGAGTTTGTCAAAGATGCAAGGTAGTACAATTTGATTTCTCCCTAACCATACTTTTCACTGACAAAGGTTCATATTCATTTCAACATGATTCTGTAATCATCATCAGAATATATAAACTCTTTTTCTAAGGTTTTAAGTATTTTTCCTTTTCGCATTTCATATCATATATTGGGACTAAAATTCCTTACTCTCAAAGACAGGATATCGCAAGCTCTCCAATTTGATTGACCTCATCCTACACTTCTATGTAAATTTCCATCTCCCACTAAATCTTAGCTAACACCTGATCAGAATCAATTCATCATAAAGAGGGGAGAGACCTTCGAGGATTAAACAGATACTATCTCAAACTATCTCAACTTATAAGTAAGTCAAGGATCTATCCGAGTAATCCTCTCAAAGTTCATTAGTTCCGAGTTAGTATTAGTCTACCATACCCAAGAGGAACTCTACACTTCCTCGCATTTCCCATCTCATGTCACTCGCAGGGCCTCTTGGAAATCGTGAGCGAGATACAAGATTTTGCATCGGGTACACATACCAAGCATCGGCAGAAACGCTAAATTATAAACAATACCAATCAAATAAATTCAAGAATTCTAATTAAAGCTTTTTTTTCCACTTTCAGAGCAAAAATGATCATCATCAATGACCCATTTCCAGTGAGCTTAACTTCTTTTCAAATTATTTACTCGCTATCATTGACTAACTCGATCGTGAAAATTCATTGAAATCATAAACGAACTAAAATAAATGAACTCGTGAACCTTCCATCATCCATTTAAATCAAACAAAGAAATGAAAAGAAGAATTGATAAAGAAATACCCATCGGTCGTGACTTCAGCATAATACCTAAATCCAAAAAATTAAAGGAAAACTAACAAAATAAAACTATATTGAGCTAAATCTACTAAAATGGAAAATAAAATAAAAATGTACAAGATTCTTCAACCACCTAGAAATCTTGGAGTCGCCGAAATGTATACAAAGGCTCCTGGGATGCATCTATTTATAGACTTTCCAATGTTTTCTGTCAGCATTTCATTAATTGTATCAGGATCCCAAAGTTTGGCACAAATTGATCGCTTTGCGACATAAAAAATTATGTCACATAGCTTTAAGTCCTTTGGTCACTGGCCTCTATCGTAGCTTGTAATCTTCTGTTATGACTTTACTTCTAATTTTTTACTTGAGTTCGTCAAGAACAAAATTTGATATTGTGATAGATGATGAGTGTTTCCAAACACTCATCTTACACTCGTCTGCCTGTCATTTTCCCATTTATTTTATAATAATTTTATAGTTTTTGTGGCTAGATCCTCGATTTTAGGTCTCGTGGTTATTGGTGTCTATTTGAGCGTAAAGAGCAAATTAAGCAGCTTTGGAACAATGAGGAGCAAGGCGAAGGATCACACAGTCAAGACAAAGACATCGTCGCGGACGCCACCACGCCGCGACGTCAACAAAATCGCACTCCCATCATTTAAAGTACTAATGGCCTTAAATTGGGCATCGGAGGCGACGAGGAAAGGCACCTTAATTCCAGAGCAGACGACAGACTCGAGGAAGTGCTCTGGATTTGGACCGTTTCTCATAGTTAGATATTATTTTTCGATAATATGATGATGTTTTAATATCAGACAATTTGATCTTTCTCCGATGATGTTCTGCATCTCTTTCTAGGTTACACAAACCCTGTCACATACAATGGATTAAAGCCATTCTTTCATGTTATTCACAGGCACTATTACATCTACTTTATACCCGCATTTCAATTATATGATAATGTCCGGCCAATGTTAGTATAACGTGACTGAGATCCGAGATCTCGAGACGAGGTATTCAGGATCCGGGGTAGAGCAGCCTTAGCCGATTCAAGCTAATAGAGATATCTCGAACCCAAGGTGCGCATTCAAGCCGTAACATTTTAAGCATTTCAAATGAGTCGCAGATAGATATACTCGATTCTATTCATTTGAGATAGGCTGATATACCCCGAGAGAGGATATCTCGGCACAAGATCACTCGCCATTGACATATTACAAATATATCAATAACAATATCTTTCAAAAGTAATCCATTAAACGTGATAGGGGAGATTTAACTCTAGGCGCCAACACCATTAATTCACTAGAATCAATATTTAGCTGCGCTTCCTTACTTAAATTTTACCCTAGAATCATGCTCTATCTCGCATATCATTCTAGTGCGTAACCTTCAGGAGTCAATTCACCTTCCTCGTGGATCGACATCCGTACCCTTAAGTACACTATACTGGGCTACGCGTGTTCTTACATACAAGCATTCATTTTGCATACAACCGCGCTTTCTAGCCATCAAGTTTTTAACAGCTGTCAGGGAAAGGTTTAAATTTGATATAGAGAAGTATACATAGATAGTATTCCTAATTTTCACATTTTTGTTATTTTTACAAGTGCTGGTAATTTGGTTTGTTAGTTCAGGTGTTATTTGGGCAGCACAGGTTTCTGAGTACATGCGATTTAAAAATCGAATTAATCAACACTTGCGTGATCCTGTTAGAAAGACTTCTCGCACAGACAAGGCGAGAATGAGAATGCACGATTAGAATTCCAATAGTCATGGAAAACATCAAGAACAAGATTTTGCTGAACAACCGAACTACGAGAAGCCGAAATGGGAATCACATGGGAATCAAGCGCCTGTGCCATTTATACAAACAGACGATCCTTACAGG
Source organism: Tetrastigma voinierianum (assembly GCA_016808115.1). Lineage (NCBI taxonomy): Eukaryota > Viridiplantae > Streptophyta > Magnoliopsida > Vitales > Vitaceae > Tetrastigma > Tetrastigma voinierianum. The sequence goes on from JAEQBH010008577.1 coordinate 118,240, forward strand.
CGGCAGATGAGTCGCTAACACCACCGCTGTTGTTCGGGACAAATGATCGACGCCATCGATCTACAAACAATTCGAATTGAAGTCACCACAAGACGATGTTTCGTAACACTTTGCTCCACGGATCACCCTACGAATCCGAACATGCATTTGACTAACTTCCCGGCTCACATACCATCAAGTACAACTGAGTTACCAAGAAGCTCTAAGATTACTACTTGTTCCTCTAATTTCAATTCTGGGATAGAGCCAAACATTACTAACCAAGCCAGCCACCGTATTCCATTACTACATGGAACGATTGGCACAAAAAGTTTCTCACCAAGTTCTTTCCACTTTCGAAAATCGCACAACCAGGCAAGAGATCAATATGTTCGTCAACTGTAGGGGGAGAACCTAAAGAGAGGCATGGGATTGTGCTCCGCAGAATTACCCATGAAGTGTCCTCACACCACCGACTAACCGTGATGGATGCAAGTCCACACCTTCTACAATGGTCCGAGAAATGCAACCCGACCAATGATACGTCAATGGAGGATCATCACTTAAGAAACTACGGCATCCAGCGCATGAGATATCAAAGTATGCCGAACCAACACTAATCATTTGGCCCAGAGAGTAAGGCTACACCAAGCAGCTGCAAAATACGTACAATGCAGTCCTCAAACAATCCGTAACTGATGTGGCTCACCGACCAAACAACTAAATAGACAAAGAAGGGAACAAAGACATGCCATACAAACCACCCACGTGAGTCAGTGGGTGAATTCGTGGGAGGACAGCATAGTAGTGTGGAATGTCAATCAGAAAACCCTACAGTAGAGCAAGCCCAGTACGTGTCGAGGTTTAATCAGAATCAACACAAAGAAGAAGGACCGTATGGGGCAATGTAGCCACTTAATCGTAATCGTGGACAAGGGTGGCGAATAATCGTAACTAGAATAACTAAAACAACCGGCGGTACGGATGGCTGAATAATCGTAACAATACGTTAATCGAACCGAACTAGTGAAACACACTCCGAGAAGAAGCTGATTTAGAGCAAGCTCGCACGTGATGTTAACTCTCATTCGCTTTATGAATGACCAGCAAACATGCGCAACAAGCAACCTAGTCAATAACTGGTTATAAAGACAATTAGAAGTCTAGAGGCACAAATGGGCCAAATGGCAACCATCGATAGAAAGACAACCGCCTTATCGCAATTCAGAGGGTAAAACCTAAGAAGAGACGGGAATGAGCATGTTAAAGCAAAGAATGAGAAGTGGGAAAGAGTCAGAAATACCACATAACCCCAATGCAACGCTAGAGATCGAGAAGGTCATTCACAGAGCGTAAAGATGATGCATAAAGAACAGCTCTACAGAATAGTCTTCGCAGAACTCTGCATCGACGTAGTGTCAAGATACCGGCCTTTACCTTACGCCTCAGCAAGCATAAATCGGATAAGCAAATTACAAAATTCATGGATGTGTTCAAAAGTCACAGATCAATATCCCACTACTGGTCGCCTAGAAATAGGATGCTTCGCTTATGTAAAATTTACGAAAGACATCTTGTCCGGCAAGACGATTAGCCGACTTCAATGTTGAATGAATCGAGGAATGCGCACATTCCTCGCAGGAAGTCGCCACGTGCTTAAGGACCCAGCGCTTCACTATCCCTTGTAATAATTGGAAATGCTATTTCTAAAGAGCACTATGTGATTTGTGTTAAGATTAATCTTATGCCCTTTATCCATTTTCAAGCCGCTCGATTAGGAGAAGTCCGTCACCACAAATACTCTTCACTGCGTACGCATCTTTGAAGCATCCGAGAGGGATAATAGAAGATGTCTTAGTAGTTGGTCGACAAATTTATTTTTCCAAAGATATTTCATTGTTTCGATACGGAGGAAGATAAAGAAATACTAATAATCTTGGAAGACCATTTCTCAGAATCAAGTGTGGCAAATGATTGATGTACAAAGGGGCGAACCCGGGAACCGAGAGTACAAGAAGAGGAAGTAAAGTTCAACGTGTTTGACGCAGTGAGACACCCAACAGAAAGTGATACTTGCTTCATGGCCGAAATGGTCGAGCTATACAGAACAGCCAAAGTGGTCTCACCGATCCTTCGAGACCAGCCTAAAGGAGAATGAGTCCGAGAACCAGTGAAGAGGCGTAAGAATATGTCAAATGGATGGACTCTTTCTGGGACACAATAGACCGAAATACTCGACCCTGAGAAGGAGTTAAACGCCGGTCCCATCGATCGAGCAACCACCCAAGATGGAATAAAAACCTCACCTAACCATCTCATGCATACTCAAGCACCCACTACCAGTGATCATCTCTCGCACTACCGCCACCTGTACAGCGAAATTTATTGAGAGTCTCAGGATCACAAGCATGCACTCGGGATGGTCTCTACCATCTCAAAGTGATTCGCCTCTTCTATGTGCATGCATCGATTTTACTAGAAGAGGGACATAGGACCTTTCAACGGAAGCGCAGAGGGAGGTTAAATCCAACAACGGCGAGGTCATTCGTAAAGAAGCGCTGGTGAATGGCTAGACTTGGGAGATTTATCCTATTTCGCATGCTGCACGGGTAAGCCCGCCTGTAGTGGCCAAGTGGAGGAACAATCACATCGTGATCTAAAACAACATCTATCGCATCGCGAACAAGCATCGGGTGGAGATTTGTATTGATTATCTAGCCAACAAGGCCATACCAAAAGATCACTTTCTTGCCGTTTTTTAGACTTCAGGATGCTCGATCGACTAGCAAAGTATACATATTGCTTTTTAGATGGATATCTCCACAACTTAAATCGCCATAGCTCCCGAAGATCGTGAAAGACAACATTCATTTGTCCTATGAACATTTGCTCCGACGGATGCCCTCGACTGCGGCAATGCACTGTACTTTCAGCAATGTATGATGGCCATATTCTCCGAAATGGTGGAAGACAACAGAAATCTTCATGACGCATTTCTGTACTGGGAAATTCATTTGACAATTGTTTAGGAAAATTTGAGAGTCAGACCGCAAGATGCGAAGAGACAACTAAGACTAATTTGGGGGAAAAGTGCCATCATGGTACAAGAGGGTATCGTCTTGGACATCTGATCTCAAAGACGAGGGATAGAGGTAGATAGGCGAAGATTGAAGCAATCGAGAAGTTACCTCCACCTCGCCGCAAGAAAAGGGATTCTAGTTTTCGAAAATACTGATTCTATAGCTACCCATCAAGATTTTCACGTATTGCAAACCACTGCCTAATCTACTAGTCCAAGGAATCCCATTTGAATTCGATTCACAATGTCTGCATGATTCTCGTTGTCAAGGACAAGTCAGGTTTGTTCTATCAGAGTGGCACCGTGATTGGTCTTTTCCGTCAACTCATGCGCGACGCCACGATTTCGCTGACAGCGCTCAGCGTAAACGAGAAAATCTTCAGGTAATCTATTACGGTGAGAAACTTGAACGATGCCCAGCCGAATTACGCCTACTACGAAAGAGCCGTCACACGTGGTTTGCTACAAGTTCAGCCAAAGATTTGATTGGCAACAGTCGCAGCACCATCATTCCGCCTAAGCCATACTTGATGACCAAGAAAGATGCAAAACCCCGATTAATTCGGTGGGTCCTTTTATTGCAAGAATTTGATGTGGAAATTAGAGACAAGAAAGGCACTGAGAACCTAGTGGCTGACCATCTTTCACGACTGGAAGGGGCCAGAGATGATGTCCCATTGAATGACGAATTTCCAGACGAGAAACTCCTAGCTATTGAGGAAAAGAGGGCAGTTCCATGGTTCGCGGATTTTGTGAATTATTCGTATAAAGTATTCCCTCCCTAATTTAACTATAAGGTAAGAAATATATTTTCGCACACCTTAAACACTACTATCGGAAGAGCCAATTTTACGTATTAATCGTGGCCGATCAGTGATAAGGAGATGTGTGCCCGAAGATGAAATGCATAGCATTCTAAACCATTGTCACACTTACCGTGGTGAGATACTGGGTACGAGAACAATAGCCAAGGTCTCTACAATCGGATTTTATCGTCTTCCTATTTTAAAGGCTCACCAATTGCTTCCACTCGTGACAAATGTCAACGAATCTAGAACATCTCTAGAAAAGGACGAGCCACCCATGCATCCCATCTCTGGAGGCAGAGTCGCTTTTACTCTATGGGATCGATTTCATGGGATCCATTTCGCATCGTACAACAACTCAGACATTTTGTCGGGCGTAGATTATGTCTCAAAGTGGGTGGAAGTTACCTTTACACGCACCAATGATGCCAAGGTTGTGGCTCTACTTCCTGCAAGAAGAATATATTCTCACGCTTTGGAACTCTAGAGCTTAACTGGCGCATAATGTACCATTTTTACAATAAGGTAATTGATAAGGTGTTTCGCAGCGCATGGGCACGATCGTATTACTCCTTGCATATCACCCACAATCAAACAGGCATGCAGAGGTATCCAACCGCGAAATCAAGCAGCTACCTCGAAGACAAATAACAAATTGTGAAGGATTGGCCTAAAAGATAGACGAGGCCTCGCATACTCGTGACCGCGATTTTAAAACCTCGCATGTCTCCGCTCAGACTCGTATGGTAAAGCTTGTCATCTTCCGGAATCGAGCATCGAAAGCCTATCGACCACTGACAACTAAATACGGATGCGACATCAATGCGAAAACGACTACTCCAACCTGACTCGTATGAGTTCAAACGAAGCATATGAAAACGCCCGCATCTATATGAAAAGACTAAAGCTTGGCACGACAAACACATCACTAGAAAGGAGTCTACTGGGCCGGCAAACAAGTCCTTCTATCTCAATCTCCCGACAGCTTTTTTCCGGGGAAATCAAGTCTCGATGGTCCGGCCTTTCACAAGAACAAAGGTCTCAAGATGGTGGGGCGGTTTCACATCCCCGAGAAAGGCACATCCACAACCGCCACCCAACGCTGAAGCCGCACTAAGGGAGGCCAGCTCTCGCAGACAAGAAAATCATCTCCTTCGACAAATTTGCGCATCTAAGGTACCAACCATCGCATGAGTTCGCCATCGAACACATTGAGATTCGTGGTCGCCGAAGCTAACCCACATTAAACATAGCGCTTCGAGGCAACCTTAAGTGTTCTAAACTTTCCCTTTTGTTTGGCTCCAAGATTCATTGTTTATTTTTCTCGCGATTTTAGGGTTTCGCTTTATTTGTGATCGTATTTAGTTTGTTTGTTTACTCGTGGATACGCGCAGATGCGTCGTGGAGGATTCGCTCCAATCTACGCATTACAAGCCCATGAGTCACAAGTAATGGTGAGGGGGGTTCATGTTCGCGAAATCTTCGCGTTCAATTTTTTTTTCTTCTCACGCTGACGCGTATTTTCACGTCACACGCCAAATTATCACCCTTCGTCATCGCCACGATGCGAAAATTCACGCCGCGACGCCAAATTATCAATTCTTCGTTTACGTCGCGACGCATTTCACGCCGCGACGCCAATTATCACGTTCACGCCGTGCTACGGAAAATACACGCCATACCGCCAAATTAACACCAGCCACGTCAGCGACGCGTCTTTTCACGCCGCGACGCCATTTCTATATAGCCGCTCACGCCGCGATGGCCTAACGCCGCCGACGCGGGATTAAATCCCCTTTCACACGTCAGCGCATCGCTACCTACAACATCGCCACGCTTGCCTAGTGAGTTTCTCACACGCCGCTGACGCGGACCCGCACGCCGCGACGCGTATCTGCTTTTTACCAAGAACGCCCATTTCGCCTTCATCTCACACACCTCACTCATCTAACCCTAGCACTCCTCACAGACCATCACCAATCGACTCGTTTAAGCTCCCATCCTGCACGGCCGGGGCGGCCATCCATTGCTCACCGACCACTCCGAGTTCATCTTTGAGCCAACCTCCGCCCCGAGCCATCGTGGGTAATTCCTCACCGTGGTCTGGTTCTAGTGTTCGTCGATTCTAGGTACCTGGTACTTCTATGGGTGGTTTCGTGGTCTACTGTGTGTTCATTTAGGTATTTCTCGGGGTCTAGCTTGTGGTCTCGAGTCTCGAGTCATAAGATTTCATTTTGTGCACAGTGCTTCGTATTTTGTCTCGAGTCGAGGTGCCCACTTTGGTACCACTACCACGTGTCTCCTAGTACAATATGTCTGGCAAGAGGCAAGTCGCTTGTTGCCGAGTCGGGCTTCCACGAGGGCCCGACTCCCACTTATGATGTCTCGCGGCCAGAATGCGAAAGTGTCGCCGACGGCTTGGCACCATTTGCAAAAATGATCCCTTCATCAAGGAGAAGGGGTTTCACCACTCCCGATGACTTTTCCTACAAGACAATTATGCTAAGGGATGGCGTGCCTATGCCAACCACCCCATCCCAAATGATAAGTGTAAAGGCGTGAGTTCTATCGCCTTCACCCGCCTCCCATGTCTTCAAGAAAGTCAGAGACGGCATACGTCGACTTCGCATGAAATGATCAATAGTTATTACAATTTCCAGAAAGATGAATCCTTCTGAGTCGCTCGACGGCCTCCCGCGAGCACCCCGACCACCCCGAGATTATACGCGCACGACCAATGGTCAAAGGAGCTGAGAACTACAATGGCGGTCATGCTGGGCCAATTTCAAGGCCGCGATTCGCCTTCATTCCCAAGGTCCGCACCACTTCATCACTCGCCTCATCCCGACGACGATCGTGTGTGAGGTGATCGCAAACGGGCCGCGTGGCTCAACTACGCCATTTTACGTGGTATACCCGATGTCGGGGCAAAGTTATCGAGGACATCCTCCATAGAACCGGATGCGAAGATGAACTCAGACACCCCTTTCCCCGATCTTTGGTCAGGCAACAAGCCGGTGCCTCTCGACTGGACGACACTTGGCTTCACCCAATCAAAGCCATATCCGCCAAGCTGACACACTCCGTGTCCAAAGAACCCGAGGGGACCTACGATTCCTGGTCATGAGCCCTTCTGACGAGGACAGCTTTATGAGTATCGGCTCAGCATGGATCCCCTGGCGATCCCCAGGAGACATCGTCAATCCCGTCCCACCACCTCCACCACCACCTCAGCCAGCCCACGCGGCGCCCAGCCCTTCCCGCACCTCGAGGACCCTGCTCTCCCTCACCCAGCTGACGCATTCCTGGGATGAGACCCAGAGCACCGCGGGCCCTCGTCTCACAGATCCGGGAGGCCCCGCGCCGACATGCTACGCCCGGCCAATCGGGCTCCTCATTCTTCAAATAGCTATAGCCTATGCGTGCCTAGCTCGCCCCAAATTTCTGGCTCTCCACCAGCCTCCACCACCTAATCGCAGCTGGATCTCGTGTGAGTCCCTTACCCTCTATGTTTTATCCGCCGCGTGTGACACCGGCTATTTTGTTCGTGGGGATGGTGACGGTACTATGTTTTTGTTTTTTGGTTATTGTTGTTTTGGTTTTAGTAGTATGTAGTCTTTTTAGTGTGTACCACATATTAGTTTCGTGTTTTGTTTTAGTATTGCATGCGCTATCGTGGTGTTTAGGTTTATTTAGTTTATTTTACATCGCACTTTCATGTCGATGAGTCATGTGTTGCTGTTCACAGGTGTTTTAGACATTCTTGCATATAATAATTGCGTGATATGTGTGCCAGGTCGATATCGAGGATCAATTTTTGATCGAAGTTCACTATAAACTTGTCTGCAAATGCATACATTTACTTGATGCTCCTGGGTGAATTAGGTCAATAGTTGAAAAGGGCTAGTTGGAATCAATCCCTGCAGTCAAGAAACCAGCTTCAAAACCCTATCACACTCACACACTAGTGACTTTCAGAGTATGCATAGGTGCCGAACCAATCACTTCAAAGTCTCGATCAACCTAGGAGATTCGAACCATTTGAGTGGATGGGACACCTAATCAAAAGAGGATTGCCAAAGTGAGCCCCAACCAAAAAGAGAAAATACAAAACAATAGAAAAAGAGAAAAAGAAAAATAAATATGACAAAATAGGTATATGCATAGAATGCTTATGGATCATCCAATCTAATCCCTACGCTCCGAGGGGCCTATCAAAGCCTAATGCCCCGAGCTAATCGGTCGGGAGTCATTGACTCCCACCGCCGCTACATGGGAGCAAGATGGACTCATTCACGAACCTAGGCCCCTGAGCTCATTGAGTGTTCCTGGGTGAAGTTTGAAGGGAATTACCAGTTCGGTGCTCCTTAACTAATCGGGTGGGAGTCACCAATGGATCCTCGCTACAGAAACACTCAGCTAAACTTCGCACTGTGTCTTCCATTTTGTTTTAGGCACGAGGGAAATTTCTAAGTATGAGGACACATGAATAAATAGATGATGAGTGCCTAAAATTATCTTACACTGGCTTCTGCCTCGCCATTTTCACATTTATTTATAATAATTTTATAGTTTTGCGGGGCTAGATCCCCCGATTTTGTGGTTCCGTGCGGTTACGTGTTCATCGAGCGCAAAGAGCAAACAGCGCTGGAACAATGAGAGCAAGCATAGCGGATCAACACGTCATAGATGCCACACACGTCGCGACGCAAACAGTAACTGCGACTCTGATCATTTAGCAATTAATGGCTCGTAAATTGGGTATCAGGAGGCCGCACGAGGTGCCGAATTCCGCAGCATCGAGACTTGGAGGAAGTGTTTCGATTTGGACCGCTTTCATAGTTAGATATTATTTTCGGTGAACATGATGATGCTTTTAACATTTAGACAATTTGATCTTTTCTCCGATGATGTTCTAGATCTCTTTCTGCAGGTTACATCAAACCCTGTCACATACAATGGATTAAAGTCTGATCTTTCATGTTATTCAGTTGTTATTAATTTGTCACATCTACTCTATACCTGCATTTCACCAGGCATAAATGTCCAGCCAATGTTAGTATTAATCGCACCGAGATCCGAGATTCGAGAGACGAGGGCAGTATTCAGTGGATCCGGTAGAGTAGCTCTTTAGCCGATTCTGCTAATAGAGATATCTTAACCTGAAGGTGGCATTTGGGGTTAGAACATTTGGCATTCTCGAATGAATGAGATGTGAGATATACTGATTCTATTCACGATAGCTGATACTCGAGAGAGGATATCTCGTAGCAAGATCACTCGCCATCGACATATTACAAATATATCAATAACAATATCTTCGAAAAGTAATCCATTGAATGTGATAGGGGAGATTTAACCCTAGGCGCCAACACCATTAATTCACTAGGAATCAATATTTAGTCAGCAGCTTTCCCTTACTTAAATTTTACCCTGTAATCATTTATTTATTCGATATCAGTTCGAAAAGTGCAATCCCTCTCGTAGTCAATTCACCTTTCCCCTCGTGGATCGACATCCGCACTTTGCAATAATTATATTACTTGGGGCCACGCTGCACTTGCGCATAGGCATTCATTTTACACACCGCGCTTCGCCATCAGAACCGTGGTGTAGCGTCGACCAGGCCGCAACATGACTGTATCAGGTCGTGACAAAAATCTATTTGCAGCCAACTTCTTATGTCCTCCAACTTCTGGATCCTGTCGCAACATAATTTTCCCTGTCGCGACAAACATTTTCCTCTTTTAACCTGTCTACTCTATCGCGATCGAAGCCAGGTCGCGACAAATATTCTTCGATTCTCGAATCGCTTTCTATCGCGATAGAAACTTTATGGTCGTGGCGTAGATTGCTCCTCTTGTTCTTAGTTTCTTGTTGAGTCATTGGTCAGGACATAGAAATCCTTGTCGGGCGATACGCTTGCCTCGGGCTCATCTCGCTTCTTTTCAGCTCGTCGCGAATCAATTTCATTCTATCGCGATACCTATTTATGCATATTAATTTCATCCTTCCATTACTTTTATCGTCAGACATAAATTTCTATGTCGCGACCGACCTCGCTTCAATGTTGTAAACTCAAATGTTATAGTCATGACAGGTTTTCAGGTTATGATAGAAAACCCTTTCTGAAATGGGCTTGCTATGAGAACTTTTTCAAGAACATAAAAACACTTGTCTTAGCTAATCCTAGGCCGCTTTCGATATTTTCTATCATGACACTTTCTTTCGCGCGTAGTTCATCCATTGGGTCTTCGCCTTTATATCGCGACATAGGACATGATGTCGTGACACAATTCCTTCACCATTTACCTTAAGTATGTCGCGAAAGATTTCAGGGTTGTCGCGACGGCTTTCTTCAAGATCTTCTTCAAGTTATGTTGCGACGGAAAACTTTACGATTGCGACCTAGAAAGCTCTTTCAGCCTTGAGTTTTGACTAGTCTTTGTTGCAACATAGTTTCTTTGGCCTGCTTGCATTTGTGTCGCGACATAGAAAAATTTAAATGAGACCAAAACTCCGCCGTTTTCATCTTTGCTCTTTTTCATTGATTCTCTATTTTTCAATAATTGCCTGCAAAACACAAAGTTGATGAATATTCCATATTTTGGGCATAAAAGTAGATCTTAAATCACAACATGCCGTAAAACAGATTAAAAATAAATGAGTTTTGGGACCATCACATTCTCCCAAACTTAAATTTCAGCTTGTCCCTGCCAAAGAAAAGAAAATTTTGCTCATTCTCAAACAATTTAACTTTTATTTTTATGACATTTTTCTATTCAAAGCTCATATAGGTAGGAACAAAGGTCTACTTGTAAAATTGCCCTTAAACATGTTTCCAATCTATAATCAGGAAGATTTTCAATTAAGTTCACTAAATAAACAAATAATTCAATAGGTGTAAACAATTTAATTATTATCCTAATTTGTGAGTGTGTGCTGGTCTTCACTTTCTTCCTTAGCAAATCAGTTATAGCTTCTGGGATAATACTCAGTTGCCATTCTCTCTTTCATTCTTACAAGCCTCATATGTCATTATTATATTAATTCCACTAATGTAAGCATATTACCACCTTTAGGATCAAATAGGTCTTTTAGGGCTTGTAATGTCTCTATTGGGTAATTGGGCAGATAATGGGACAATTTTAGGCCTTACTTTACCCAAATTCTGACAACTTACACTTTGCCTTTTGGATATATCCTGATTTCTCTGATTGGTGATTTTCTAACCTTCTCTACGTTTGGCCAAGAGATCCCTCGTACATTCTTCAACTGCATCTTTCTCTTTTCATTGTTCATACCAGAAGATAACTTTTCCTCTGTATTTTAGAAGCTTTTTCACTTTCATTTCTCATCAAGCTTCTTAGAATGGTGCAATGTTGGTCTTTTTTGCTTTTACCACCTAACAAATCTCAGTTAGTAACTCCATACTACCGCATTAGGGTACTAGGTGTTTAACACCTCTAAGAACTTAATTGTTCAAGGGAGTGAAGGCTACAAGACCAACTCATTCCTCTTTACGTTTTCACAGCTTCTTTCATCACTTTTTATCTCTTATTATCTCTATGCACTTTTCTTTCTCAACCCACTTTCTCCTTTTCTACATCTCAAGATGATATTCCCCCAAACTTGTCCCTTTCTGTCATTGATGTCTTTTGTCTTGCAATCTGGGCAAATAAGGGTTCTTTACTGTAGGATTAGATGTGAGGAAGGGATTTGGCTTCTCCATTGCTGGTTGATAATGATATTTGGCTTTAGGCTCAAATAAGGAACTAGGTGTGATACGCCATGCATAATACAGAGGCAGTTTCAAAGGCTCAAACTTCAAGGATGGCCTAAATCATTTCCTATTAGTAGTATTGCTCAGGATTTCGCCTGACCACAATCTAACAAGTTCTATGCATTAGAGAGTCTATCAGATGGATCCCTAAGATGTTCCTAATCTTGGCACAATTCTTTCCAAAGTTATCGCTGACTACGTGCAAAGTTATCGTGATTTTATGATCAAACTGCGAGCATCAAACGTAATTATAAGTTTTATTTGTTCCATTAATTTAGTAAAACCTTCCTTATTCTTGAATTTCAACACATTTATTCAAAATCTTACAACGATCCATTTCCATTCATTTCATCCTACCCCAATGCATATATCAATGGTTTGTTTGGCTTTGAGATTTGTTGTTGTGTTGTTTTTAATCAAGTCAAGAAGTTCATTTTGATCATGCATTCAGCTTAAAACAATCCAACACAACCACAAATTCATCAATTCATTTCAACCAAACATGTTAAAAGAATTAGACAATTTTGGATCTGTGTACCGGTTTCTCAATTATTCAACTCAAGTACTCCATTTCAACTATGAAACAAAGAAAATTAAGCAAAACAAAACCAAACAATCAAAAACATAAATGAACACAGAATTTGCAAAGAATTTTTTATTTTATTGATTATTTTGATGACTGAACATTGAGTACAGAGAGGATGAGGAGATGGAAAAGTAGGGTGAGCTATCTTCTTTTCTTCATGTGCTTATGGAAAGGGCAGTTGACTAGGGTCGTTTATACGTAGTCATAGAAGGTGAAAACTCAAGGAATTGGACTTGTGTTTGTCTTGATTTACTGTTGTTTCCACTTTTGTTTAGTACAGTCCACTCCATTGTTAAGGTTTTACCTGCTTCGATCATCTTATTTTGTCTTCGTTTCAATAGAATTTAGGTTCCTTAAATTCACCTTGTGCGCAGTACATCTTGATCAAAGCCAAGGATCATATCCAAGTTTCATTCAAAGACTTCCTCATAGCTCAGTAAGTCTCCAATTCCTTGTCCTTTTTTCGATCAAAGCTCGATTTTTCCTCGGGAGGTTCCTATACGATATCAAAGGCATCCCTTGGCAAGATGTTCTTTCTCCATAGCATCCTCCCTTTCCTTCATGATTCGACAAATTTCACTTTCTTTTTAGATGCCTCAAAGATGAAGGCATCTTCTCTTGCCTTTGTTCCCAGACTGAGCTCTGCCCCTTTGTTCCCATCTACGCTCCATTCTTCATCTCTCCTCGTTTTTTAAAGCCTCTCTAAGTTCCTCGGTCCCTTTTCAACTCATCCTCTATGTACTCATCTCTCAGTCATAGCTGAGTTTCAATCGGTCAGTTCCTTTCCATTCTCGTCTCATGGCTTTAAGCATTTCAAGGATTGCAGAGTTCTTCCTGAGGCTTGCAGCCTTCAAAGATGCTCGATGAACCTGGTCTCACCTCGTGGAAGAAGGGTAGTATCAGGCTTGCACTTCTCTCGCTCTTTATGGGGACTCAGGAGTTTCCACTCGGTGTCAGAGCCGGTAATCTCTACCGGTTCTTCTTCTTCTCGAACAGCCTTCCACCTAACTTCCTCCGCCCCTGCTTTCAAGCCCTTGCGGATTCTAGCGAGTGTCGTGGAGATGTTTTAGGTAGTTTTCTTCTTCTTCCAGCTTCTGACACCACCCAAAATACACACCGACATCCTCAGCGTGGATTAATCCTCAGATCCTCCTTGTAGTATCTCAAGATTGAGTTTTCAATCAATCTCAGACACACTAAATTTGCATCCCTGAGACATGTAGCAAAACTACTCTTCCCTAATCAGATAAATGCTCGAGGGCAAACGACCGAACTTAAGAAGTAAAACCAAACTTTCATTGCCAAATAACGCCTCTCATGATGGATTCATGCAGGTGTTCTTTCCTAAAGGGTATTCCGCATTTCCTTTTCCATCACAAGATATCTACAATCTTCTCCTGAAGTTGTAAGGTTTAACTAGTCTTTTGAATTCTAGATCCATCCTTTCTCTCAAGATTGAATGTTTGATTTGTCTCGTCTCCGCGAAGGATACCCATCTCCTTAACATAAATCGCTCTAGTCCTTGGGCCCCACCATGTTAACGCAGAACTCTTTAATCACACTAACTAGGCTTCTCAGGTCACGTAAAAGATGTCATCCTTCGCTTTTATATCGCCTGGAAGGGGAAATCCATTTTACGCTTCCCCATCCCCGATGAAGTCTCCGTATCAGAAATATTCCTTTAAGCAATATACGCCATGTCAAAGACCTAGTCGCTAGCCTTTTGTTTGCCAATCTCTGTTTCTTCATTTACTTTTTTTCTCTTTTGAGATTTTTCCACTATCTGTTCAGGATCTTCATGTTCATCATCCCTCTCATCAGATTGCTCAGCCACTGTCTGAGTAGCTTGAACTGTCTGATCTTCCAACTCTGCATATTCCTCCATGATTTCGTTTAGGTTCGAATCAGGGTCAGGTGGGCTCTACATCGTTAGAGATTGGTTTCGAGATCTAGGATTTCGAACGGTGCAAGAGAATCAAGAGGGAGGTCAAAGGTTTGATCAGATGAGGTAGATGACTCTTCGGGCCGAACTTTTCTATTTATATGCCAAGAATTGTGGTGCTTCTTGTCTGTCGCGGAAAAATTCACCTCGTTATGCCTTTAAATTTATGTCGCGACAAATTTTTGACCTTAAGTTATGCCCTTTTTAAACTTATGTCGCAACATAGAGAAACAATGTCGTGACATAAACTTTGAGGCTCACATTGTTGTTTGTCGTGACATAGAGAAAATATGTTGTGACACAATCTCTTGCTAGCTCCATTTTAGCATTTACCTTGTCGTGACATAAGAAAGCATGTCGCGACAATAACCAATGTTGCTACTAAGTTCAATTAGTGTCGCGACATGCTTATTTTGTCGCGACAGAATTCTATTCTGCCTCAAAAAAAAAATTCACATTTTCATACTTTTAATCATTCAACCCACTCAATCATCATTAAATAAATCCATCCCCTTAGATCATACTTGTGAAAACACATATTAAACATCAAAACTCCTGTTCAAAAATACGAACAAACTCAATCTTTCTAACATCAATATCTAACAAAATATTCAACAAGGCATTCAAGCAATTGTCATCAAATCCCCCAAACTTCAAATATGCATTATCATTAAAACAAGTCGAGGAATTAGAAAATACTTCTCAGAGTTATTTATCGTACATTTCAATTTAAGATATTCTGCTTTTTAATGACCTCCAATTCCAATTCCTCTTCCCTATTCCTGAAAAAAAAAATTCAGCAAATTATCAAATTATATAAATATACTTCTAACAATTTAAAACTAAAACCTCAAATTTATAATAGTAATCATCAATAATCAAACTATCCAATTTAACTTCTACTGGGTCGCTCCCAAGAAGTCGTCACTAATGTCCTTAGCCAAACATTTCAGTTTAATTGTCTTCTTTTCAAAGAAAACTCTTCCCTTTTAAAACTGATCTACTTCTATTTATGCTTCCTCCAAGGTAGTGCTTCAGTCTCTGACCATTTACTTTGAATTCACTTCCAGATTCATCTTTCAGTGTTACTGCTCCAAAAGGTGTACTAGTTATCACTATGTAGGGACCACTCCATCTTGATTTCACTCTCGGAAATAATTTAAGCTCGAGTTGTATAAGAGAACTTGTTCTCCTGCCTTGAATTCTCCTTAGGACCTTGACCATGCCATTTTTGGTCTTTTCGTAGATTCTCGGCATTGTCATGTTTCATTTCATTTTTCCAGCTCATTCATTCGAGTAGTCTCTTTTCCTTTGTAGCTTGAAAGTCACAATTCAATTTTCTTGACGGTCACATAGCTTTGTATTCCAGGCTTCAAAGGGAGATGACAAGGTTTCCAAATAATACCCTATACGACATTCCAATGGGGGTTTTGTAAGGCTCTATATGCCTACTGCATCATCTAGCTTTATGCACTGCCCTTTTCCGCTTGTATTAACTGCTTTCTCCTGCACTTTTTATCTCCCTATCGAAATTTCAGCTCGATTTGACAGGGTGATAAGACAATCCCATCATATATTTCGATTCCATATTCGCTATGAGTTTTGAAAGACTTTATTTGCAAATACCCTCATCACCGATGATGGTTCCGGGTGCTCCAAATCGTCAAGACATTGTATAAACCTCACCATTATTATGGCATCATTTTTGGGACAAGCTATTGCTTCCACCCATTTGGATATATAATCCATAGCTAGGATAATGTATATATTACCAAATGATGGAGGGAAGGGTCCTATGAAGTCTATTCCCCAAACATCAAATATCTCGCAGACCACCTCAAAATTCCTTTGTAGGTGGGCATCTCATTTCTTCTTTCTTATGTCATTTCCATTCTCTATCGCATCATTAACAGCCACGATTCAAACAAATCTTCAACATAGAGGCCAATAAAACCTCGATTGAAGAATTTGTTGGGTCAGGTTTCTGTCTTCCCGCAAAGTGTCCTCCATATGGTGATGCATGACATTTCTCCACAATACCACCTTGTTCTGCTTTTGGAACACATCTCTTTATGATCATATTTGCTCCTCTTCTATACAGTACAACATCCCGCATATAAAATCTGGCAATCGCTCTCAATTTTTCTCATCAGTCAATTCAGTGGCATCACTCACAAGCTAAATAATTAACAATATCAACACATACTAAGGCAGCTGAATCCAATAACAAAATAAAGAATGATCATGAAAATTTTCTCTCAAGCATTTTATTTCTTTTCTTTCAGCATTCATTTCACCTAGACAAGGATCACTATCACATCACACTACCCTTCTTATCTTCATCTCAAGATCAAATTCCTATAGCAAGAATACTCATTTGATCATTTCGTTTAGCCTCTTTGCCATTAGATATTTTATCATAAAGATGATCACAGGTGTATTATAATATGGGATCCTAAATATATAAGGTCTAAATTTTACAGTTAAAACACCATTGCTAGCATATCCTTTGCTGTATGGAGTAGTTCTCTTTATGCCTCATTAAAGGTTTTGGCCGGGCATAGTATATGACTAATATCTTTTCGCCATTTAACACAAATTCCCATTGCATAATCACTGATATCACACATAATCTCAAAACTATTGTTTCACTGTGTTAACATGATGGGAGCTTGTCACTAACTGGATTTAACTCCTCATCAAATGCGCATCTCATCTGATTCATCAAAATCACTTTCATTTTTTTTTTCCGTAGTCTACACAATGGTCTGTAGATTCAGAAGTCCTTTATGAATCTTTTGTAAAAACCAGCATGTCCAAGAAAACTTCTTATCCTCGACTGTCGTAGTGGCCCGCAGAGTTTTATAACGCGAACTTTTGTTCGTCTATTTCCAATCCCAGAATAGAAATCTTCAGGTCCCAAGACAATATCTTCTTGCTAATTACAAAATGACATCTCTCCCAATTCAAAGCTAGATTTTGTCTTCGACACCTTGAAGCATTGTTTCTAAAATTTTCGCATACAATGCTCAAAACTGATCCATACTAAGAAGTCATCCATAAAGACTTCCATAGCCTCTTCCAATAAATCGAAAACATAGACATCATACATCATCAAAGGTGGCGTGAGCATTACATAGTCCAAAAGGCATCATGCTAAAAGCAAAGGTGCCATATGATTACGTAAAATGCGCTTTCTCCGATCCTCTAGTGGTTATCGCAACCGCCAAAACTGCATTATTCATCAAGAAAACAAGTAATGGGAGTGTCCGCTAACTCGCCCAAAGATTTGGTCAATGAAAGCGTAGTGGATAATGATCCTTTTGCAGCAATGTTTAGTTATAGTCTGTGCACATTCTCCATCCCTCGTCATAGTTCTCTAGGAATCAACTACCCTTCTCTACTTTATCACAAAGGAATCCTCCCTTCTTTGGAACCACATGAATTGAGCTCACCCAAGGGATGTCTGAGATTGCATAGATGAAGCCTACATTTAGCCATTTCAATACTTCTTTTCTGACTACTTCTTTCATTACTGGATTTAGCCTTCTCTGGTGTTCTATAGAGGTTTTAGCATTCTCCTCTATCAGATCTTCAGGTATTACAAGATATGACCAATTCCTTTCAAATCTTCTATTGACCAAGCCATTGCTTCCTTATATTTTCCGAGTCTCCTGAAGAATAGGTTCTTCAAGCTCGCCAGCACCCAACCGTAATGATGACTAGTTTCCTTTTTCTCAAGTTGGTAAGAAGGCATATTTCAAATTTTCAGGTAATTCCTTGAGAATTAAACCTTCTGAACTTGTGTTTTCTTCAACAACTTCCTCTTTATAACTACTGGATTTTTCTGCATTATTTTCTTTAACACTGAGTACTACCTTGTTTGGGGTCAAGAAATTCAACTTCAAGTTACTCAAGATATTGAAAATTCTTCTCATTCTCATTAATTAAATTCTAGAAATTACAATCTTTCATCAATTCTGAACAGTTGGGAATTTTCCTTTCTACAATCTCACATTCACCATCACTTAGTTTAGGTTGTTTCAAACTCGTGATCGATCATGCACCGCCCATCTCCAACTCGAGAGTTAATTCTCCTTTCTTCACATCAACTAAGCTGCTCCCGTCGCCTTCGCAAAGGTCTTCCTAACAAGTGGGACTTGCCTGGTCTTCCCGTATGTCAATGACTACAAGTTCACGTGGTAATTTTCCCACTGTGGATCAACACATCTTTCTGTAAAAATGCCCGGATCGGGCGCTGTTCCTCGCTTCCGCCATTCAAGGTCACGGCTGTGGGAGTAAGTTCCCCAAACTTAGTCTTTTGCTACGCACAAAAAGCACTGCCACGTCAGGCTCCAAAATAACATAGTGCTTTTCCCACATCAGGATGCCCAATTTCACAGGGTATAGTGAAGTCAGCTCGATCCTCGATCTTCTCCTGCAAGAATTCTAAATTACTACACTGTAGGTTGTTGTCAGGCTCACTATTCCTTCTTCAGCAATCTTTCTTGTTCTGCTTAATATCTCTTTCATAAATTTTGCATAAAAAGGCATTTGAGTCAATGCTTATGAGAAGGGAATGTTGATCTCTATCTTCTTAAAAATGTCTAAGAATTTAGAGAATTGCTCTTTTAGCTTTACCTTCTGCAGCCTTTGAGGGAATGGAACTTAAGGTTCATAAGCCTTAACCTTCATTTTCCCTGCATTTTCTTTTCCACCTGGGCTTAGCCGCATCTTTTGTTGCTTCCTCTTCCTCTCGTAGTCTTTGGCATATGTCGCTAAAGTGTTCCCCAATGTCTCGATATTTTCTTCCTTAGTGTCTTTTCTTTCATTCTTCTCTTCTTCCACCCTAGCCACTTCTGCAGTTATTTCCATACAACTGGATTCTTCCTCAGGTCAATTGAAACGAATCCTTGGACTTATTATGCATAGTTGGGGCTAGCCATTTTATCTCGAGATCTCCTGATTCTTCAAAGAATCATCAGGTCGCCTCAAACACAGCTCAGGTTTCTGCTTGGAAATTCTCGCTTAGAAAATCTCTTCTCATGCATATTCAAAATTCTTTCGCTTTTCTCATGAATCAGAAGATCGACCTTCAAAAGATCGGAGTCCTTTCGACTCGATATTCTCCTATCAGTCTCCTATGTTGTCGCCACGTTGTCGCGACGGTACCTAGTCGAAAGCATAAGCCTAATGGTAAT